>NW_021025098.1:670402-758573 GCF_004153795.1 Camellia sinensis
AGTTTATTTTGATATTCCGCAGAATACTGATGCCTTTGATACTTTTGCAGGTGTCCTCTGAGTACACCCGGCAGTCCCTGGAGTTGAATGCCTCCATGATGGGGATGCTACAGCGGACCTTCGACCTCCTGGCCCTCTACAGTATTTCGGTATGTCCTCCTGACGACGGTCTCAAACCATTCATAAACTGATTCGCGTAATCTGATGCACGACATAACACCTGACACACTGATCTTACAGCGTCTGATACACTGCATACACTGCATTTATACACTGCACTCTGCACTGATAAACTGCTCACGGCATTTGCACACTACACTCATACACTGCATTCTGCACTGATAGGCTGCTCACGGCGTTCACATACTGTACTCATACACTACATTCTACACTGATAGGCTGCTCACGGCATTCACATACTCTACTCATATACTGCATTCTGCACTGATACACTGCTCACGACATTCACATACTGTACTCATACACTGCATTCTATACTGATACACTGCTCACAGTATTCTGATGTATTTGCCTTTTGTGCTTTTCAGCCTCTCTTCCAGATTCCTCCGGCGGGTGGCGCTCTGGCTGGGCCCTCTATTCCTGCTCGAGGAGGGCGTGGAGACGCTGTACGTCCCTGTACCAGGGCGGGGCGTGTTCATGTCGGGAGTAGCTCTCGGGCGCTAACCCCTGATGATGACGATGATGATGGTGATGAGTCCGAGGCAGAGGCAGAGGCCGAGTCATCTGAGGAGGCTGGAGACGACTCAGAGTCAGGCTCAGATGGCGATGCTGATGACGATGCCCCTGGACCTTCGTCCAGGAAGAGGGTGAGGACAGATCCCCGGGCCCGAGACTACTGATGATGATCCAGATTGCTGCTTTTCTTTTTTTTGTACTCCTTTTTTTCTTTTTCTTCCTTCTTTTTGCTGGTAGTTAGATTACCTTGTACTGCCACAGGTAGATTTTTGTTTTCAAAGCTATGTACTTGAAAAAGATAATGAAATGAATAAACTTTTTGCTTGAAAAGTGTTACATTTACATATCTCATGTATTGCATCGCATCACATCATGTTATACCTCAATGTGAATGGAATTGACATGTTGTCTGAAAAAAAATTGAGTATTTGTACTGTAATGATCAGATAACCAAACGGCCTCATAGCAAAACATCCCAAGCAACGCACTGCTCAAACTGAACGTACAGCCCATACTATGTTGGGGATTAGTCTGCGTACAGCCCCTAACACCACACTCGGTTCATTTTGCATACAACAAATCCTGAACAAATGACCCAATCTGACAACACGGAACACAAAGATGGAACCAGTTGAAGTTGAAGCACGCTCAGATGCCCCAAATTTTTTTCTTCTTCTTTTGCTTCGCACAGATGTAGAGAATGGCACAGCACCCTGAGCATAAACGATTTTCGAAATAGAAAAAGGATTTTCAACCGGGGTATTGAGCCTACAACTGAACACAGCGGGAAGGACTCAAACAAAAGGGTACACGACCTAAACACAACGAGACACGCTCGGAAAAGACCCAAAACAAAAGTTGAGGTGAACAAAATGAAAGACATGACACGCGGACATGTTCAACGAAAGACCTCAAATCTCGAGGAGCCAGTTCCTCCGGGTATGTTTCCTACCCTTTCTGATTTGTGATTCTCACATCACTCGGCCCTCAGGCTCGTTTTTTTTCTTCTTTCAAAACCCTTTTTCTTACTTTTCTCTCAACTTACACCTCTCTATTCTTTATTCTCTCATTTTTCGTCCCTCCCCAAGGTGATTGATGAATGAATAGGAAGTTGCGGGTTCATGCCCAACGTCGTTAGCTCACAGCTATTTCTTCTGGTGGGTAGAGTGCCTTCCTGGCAAGTATGTTGACGACGGGGGAAAGACAGAATGCCTGACTCAATGGTGCCCCTAGTTCATTATTTTGACCATTTTTTTTGTTTTCTACTAAAACAATTTTGACCAAAATGAGAGTCGGATTAACACACTTGTTCGATCTTTGATTTGAAATCATGCAAGTCATGCCATGAGTACTGAAAATTTTCCTTTCTTGGGTCCTAGAAAATGGTCCAATTTTGAAAAAATAAAACAATTTTCGAGAAAATGGTCAACCTCAGTAAAAATTCTCAAAAACTATTTTTATAAACGGCCGCCGCCCAACGAGCGCAGAACTCATTCTCGAGATGCACAATTGAAAGGCGTGGATGGCAACGGAAAGTTGCCCCTGGTTTGAACGGCGACTCATGGCAACGGAAAGTTGCCCCTTGTCTGGATGACGCCGTAGCATTTGGTAAACAGTCTTCGTCAGTGATGATTGCAAACGAACTCTCTCGGATATAGAGAAGACGAAGATGGTCAAAACCAATATATGGACACGGTCACTTTGAAGGTGCTGAGGGTTGGACTTCAGGACGAAGTTGCCTATGGTTGTCACAACCGAACTATCGGATTCAGAGAAGGCAAGGATGATCAAAACCATTACATGGATTGAGGTGCTATGAAAGCGTTGGGGGCTGGACTTCAGGATGAAGTTGCCTACGTATCCCAAACATGGGAATCAAGCCTTACGTAGTTCTGGTTAAGGTACACTCGGGTATTTTAACCTTCACTTTTCAAGCTCTAACTTTTGCCAAGGTGCCCGATACGGGTTTTCGACCTTGCGAGCTTCTTTTCATTTTCTTTTTGTTCTTGATTTTTTGTATCTTTTCATTCTCTTTTTTTCTTTCTTTTTTTGATTTTATTTCTTCTCTTTTTTTTTGCATTTTTTGTATTTTTCTCTTGCTTTAACTTTTGCCTGGATCGCCCTTCCGGGTTTTCGGCCTAGCGAGCCTCTCAAAGGGTAAAAGTGTAACAAGTCCATGCCAAATGGTTTTTGAAGTTGAAGCCTCTCTGTATCTAGGAGAACGGTTGTTGCAATGATTTGCAGAAGAATCCATCATGGCTGCTCCACGAGCTTCTTCTGGTGAGATCTAATCTTTTTTATTCGAATTTGGTGCCTCTTGTTCGAGGGCTGCTTCAAAATTGGCCACACGGACCTCACATGGCGGTTGACCGTCGAACTTTCTGAACGGGTTCGAGGTTCGAAAACGGACGGGTTGAATCTTGAGGTTAAGAGCGATCCTAGGCTGCACAATCTCAAGAGCGATTCCACACAGGTCTTCACAGGGCCGCGCAAAACATTTGTTTTTGAAAGTTTTTAAGAAAGCGACAAATCGCTCGCGCCGAAGATAGTGTGGAACCAATCTGGATCAGGCCAGGGTCCTTCTCAGTACTTACGCTAACAAGCATGGTTTCATTCATTAAAGGCTTAGCATGCCTCTCCTTATCTCAAATTGATCAAAGTTTTTCAAAACTCGAGGAATTCCTTCCTCTTTGTTTTCACCGCAGTGTTAAAGAGATTTTGAAAAACATAGGTCAATGCAATGATTTTCAGGGCACAAGAGAACAGGTGAAATGCACGGCCGTTCGATTCAAATCCTTTGGAACTTGGTTGATTTTCAACTTTATTCTTGAAAAGAATAAATTTATCAATTGCCTCATCTTTGCTTTTAAGCAAATACACATAATAGTATTTAGTGCAATCATCAACAAAAGTGATGAAGTACTTATTGCCACTACGTGATTCTATGACTTTCAAGTCACACACATCACTATGCATTAAATCTAAAGGCTCGGTACTTCTTTCAATAGAATGAAAAGAAGTCCTTATCAATTTTGCTTCTACACAAGTTTCACACTTGTAATTTGGATTAATCTTGAAAGATGGTTTGTGATCTAATTTGATTAATCTATGTAAAGAGGCAAAATTTACATAACCCAGTCTACCATGCCATAAATTAGGGAACTCAAGCATATAAGTAGAAGAATAAGTTTTCTCATTAATTTTAGGAACAAGAGTCATTATATTGAGCTTAAATATACCGTCCCGGCATATAGCCTTTCCCCACATAGACCCCGCTTTTGATCAACACGACCTTATCAGCCTCAAACATCATATTGAAGCCATGCTTACTTAAGAGTGATCTCGAGACAAGGTTCTTACGAATGTCCGGCACAAATAGGACATCGTTTAGAGTCAGCTCTTTCCTTGTAGTCATCTTCAAGACCATCTTGCCTTTACCCTCAACAGTTGAGGTTGTAGAATTTCCCATGAACAACTTCTCACCATTTGAAACCGGTTTGAAAGTTGTGAACATCTTCTTCTCAGCACAGATGTGGCGAGTGACTCTAGTGTCCACCCACCATTTTTTTGGGTTAGACCCCACCATGTTCACTTCCGAGACAACAACTGACAGATGCATATCGTTCACATCTTGTGACAGATCCTCCATTTCAGCCATGTGGGCACGACGCTTGTTCTATGGAGGGTATTTCTTATAGGGCTTCTTCTTCTTCTTCTTCCAGCAATCAACTGTCTCATGCCCATCACTTTCACAGTTGACGTACTTTCCATTGAACCTAAAAGTAGGTTCATTCGGCTTGTAGACTAACCTCTTGGAGACTCCGCCTCTAGCCCCTAACTTTGAGCTTTTTCTTATCGGTGGCTTTTCTTCACCCCTGAAGACTCACCATGCTCAATCACATTTGCTTTCATAGTGGAGGTACACTCTCTTTTCTTCTTGTTGTCTTCCTCACTACGAAGCCTAAAAATGAGCTCTTCGACTGTCATCTTCTTTCACTTGTGCTTCAAGTAGTTTTTGAAGTCTTTCCAACCGTAAGACAGCTTCTCATTTAGCTCAGCTGCTTGGAATGATTCATTTAGGAACATTCCTCTGCATGAATCTCGTGCAGAATCACTTGGAAATCTTGGACCTAGCTAATGACAGTTTTTGAATCCACCATTTTGAATTCTAGAAACCGACAAATGACAAATTTATTTGCCCAGCATCATCGGTCTTGTACTTCTTGTCCAGAGCATCCCACAGCTCCTTTGCCGACTTCTTGGCATAAAACACGTTGAAAAGTGGGTCTGCCAAGCCATTTAGAACATAGTTCTGGAAAAAAAAGTTTGACTACTTCCAAACAGTTAGGGCCATGTACTTCTGCTTGTCTTACTCATTCTCTTCCACAGCTGGTGGATTTTCACTCAAAATCCTCGCAAGGCTTAGAGTATTCAAGTAGAACAACATCTTCTAATACCATCTCTTGAAATTCACTCCCATGAACTTCTCCGGGCACTCATGATGGTTGAACGGGCCTCCCAGAACAACATAAGTAGCAATAGAGTTGACCAGAGATGTCACAATAGCAGGGGTTGGCAAGCTAGTTGCCCCGGGGTTCCGATCCCCACTAACATTAATAGCAGCATCATCGGTAACAGTTGTCATTTCTGAAAATTACAATAAAATTTTATTATTCTGTGTTTCTAGAAATCAAACTTAATACTAAAAAATTCCGAAGCAGAAATTTAATTCAAAACTAGTCTCATCACTTAATCTAGAATCGAACATGGTCAAGAAAGTTTCCAGGAAGACTGAAGGGGTCCCACTGATCCCACTTAAACCTAGTTAACCTTTTGACAAAACATTCAAGAGCATGTTAACTCCGAATCCATGGGAAACAATTTTCCGAATTAAGTTTTCCAGAGGATAAATTCGGTTAAAACCAAACCAAGTTCCAAACTTGCATGCAATTTAAAAATTGCTAACCAAATCACAAGCAATAAAAAAAATTGCTACAAGAATCACAAGCAAAAAAAACTTGCTTCTACATATTAGTAAAAAATCATAACTAAAGTCCAAGCAAAAAATTGCTTCAATTATATATGAAAGAAAATAGCCAATCCATAAGGATTCTATTTAGTCCAAGATTCCCTTTCCATGCTTAGGTTTCTTGTTCAATAAAAGGGTTCGTAGTCCAATTTTTTTCCATATGGATTTGTATTGTTTTGCTCCATTCTCTTTCGTTTAGGTATTCCTGTAAAGCGAGTTAGCAAAAAAACCACAACAAAAATACAAAACACATAATAAGGGGGAAAAAACCCGTAAAAGCAATAAATCAATTTAAACCTTCTAGCAACCTAGTTAATAGCAAAATTAACTAATCAATTAAAATGCTAGATGAGTTACAAAATAAACCTATAACTCTAGAAATTAAATTAAAAGTTAATAGTCAAGAGTTATATATATATAATTATTACATAAGTTACAAAGCCTTATAACTCCTAAATAATTAATTAAAATTCTAGCCATGAGTTACATATGAATTTAGTTCACATTAAACATGCAAAGTAGGCTCGGCTAGTCTATGAATGACATGTGAAAATGCACAAGTAGCATGTATTCAAGTTAGATTTGAAGTACTAATGCAGTTAGCATGATGCGCCGAGCCCGGTGCATGCAATACTGATGAATGATGCACGCATGCATAGCATAAGGTATGCTAAATTAAACATGTCCTATTACTAACCATCAAAGCAGGTAAGTAAAAGGGAGAAAGAAGTGGGGGTTGGAAGACATGCACACACTCACCCACACTTATTACAAATTCGCCCTCGCTCGGAGGGACCAAAAGAATAATACAATTCGAATAATGAATTAACTATCCTAGCTAATTAATTATTACAGACCAACTAAATTAATCAAACAAATTGATTAATTTAAGAAAGCAAGAAAAAGGGCCTCGGGAAGAAGGCCCAATGCACGCGCGCTCGGGTCTTGCTCGGAAGTCCACTGCCATGCGCAGGCTGCCTCTATTTTCCCTGCTCTGCCCCTCTGAAGACTTCCAAAGTCTCAGAATTGCTTCCCTGGACATTACGAGACACCACCAGCTGAGGAGAATAGCCACCGGCAGTAAGATATGATTATCGGCTGTTGATGAAGATATCGGCCACGGATGGATTGCCGGTCGGCACTCTGTGCAGTCGATCGGCAAAAAGTTCCTGCAGAATCTATTTGACAGCGGTAGAGGACAGGGCTTTGCATGGCAATGCAATTCAAACAATGTATGCACCAACCATATCCCTTATCATGTTTATGACTCAAAGGGACATGGTCCTTGGTTCTCGAACCATCCATCGCGTATTTCAATGCGTGATGGCCCAAGAGACCAAATTATGCATGTTGATTTCAAATGCAATGCAAACCAACAAACAAAGGGGCTTCTACCTCTATCATGACTCACTTCAAGAGGTGAGGCAATGCATGCACAATGCAATGCAACCTAGGCATGCGAGCTAAGGATGCAACATATCAATGCGATGTGTATATGCAAGTATGCAAGCAACCATGCGAGGTGAGCATGCAAACAAGCAAAGAGATGGACTTAAACATGGTTTAGGCAGCCCTTACTAGGCCTAAAACAGTGGCCAAGGTGCTCGAAAATGAAGGGCTAATAGGCACACAAACACGCATGCAAATGATCTCCAACACTTCAAGCATTAAAAAGCAATTCTCAAGCACACTCAAGAGGATGCAACCATGGACATATAGCATGCAAATTAAGCCTTGAAAATCATGCAAGAACATGGTGCCAAACCAACCCAAACAATGCAATCAAGGTATGCAAGCAAAGTCCAAGATTCAAAGCAAGCTAAAGGGGTATTGAACCACACTTAACCAGACCAAACATGGCATGAATTAAGCAACTAAAATCAGGGTTTTAGCATGTCAAAATGAACCCCCAAAACCACTTAGATGACATCTAAATGACTCACACATGGAAACATGCACAAATGCACTTTCAAGGAGCATGAAACACAAACTCTTGAAACATCAAAGAGCCATGAAATGCAAGTATACAAGCATGCTAAGTGGACTGAAATGACATGGAAAATAGTCCCAAATCACTAAATCAAAGCAAGTAATGCATGCTATACACTTACATACTTGAAGCTTACAAGCTAAAATGCAAAGAGGCTATGCAATGCACGCTAAAGTCGACCCAAACAACTAAGGACAGACCTTAAACATGGCAAAATAAACGTGAAAGCTTCACAAAGCTAGGCCTAAAGCATGCTAGAACAATGGTTTACAACCTAAGACATGTTAAGGCAACAAAATGGCATTACATGGCATGTATGCTAAGCAAGCATGGTGTACCAAAACCAACTTAAAACAATGCTATTTCATGACAAAATAAGCATAAATAACAGCTAAGGCATGGTCAACAAGAGCCTAAGCTAGGTGCTCCCTCAAGAGGCAAAAAGTGCCATTTTCAAGGACAACAAGGAGAGGGGGTGGCCCTCTCATTCTTGGGACCTCAAGGCACCATCCTCACCTCTGAAATCCCTCAAGATTTCAGTGGTAAGGAGGCCCAAACACCAAGGTCTCAGAGCTCTCCCAAAATGGCACAAAATGGAGCCTTACAAGGCTTAAGAGGGGTCAAACAACCCCAAAGCTTGGAGCAACCTTAAACAACTATTTAGAGGGCCTAAAAATAGAACTTTTTTATGTTATATACAAAGCTCTAAAACAGTTTCAAGATAGGCTAAAAAGCTATGCAAAAATGGGGTAAAAAGGGACAAAAGTCTTACCCTTGTAGACCCTTTTCACAAATGGTGAACCAGCTGTCTCCTTAGGTCCAAACCAGCTTCAAAACTCTGAAAACAACCCTCAAGGGCCTCAGCTCCAAGGAAAGGTGCGGTAGTGTGTGTTTGTGTACAAAACTAAGGCTTAAACACACACAATACAAGAGAAGGAGAGGTATAGATATAGGATAGATACAAAACCCTAAACCTAGAACCAAAGCTTCTCTAACAATTTTTTCTAACCCTAATGCCAAGAGAGGAGCCCTCTTCTTATAGGCAACTCCCTCTTGTAAGGCTTCCAAAACAAGCCATCCAAGAGGGAAATCCCTCCATACACGTGTATGGAGGGGAACAGAGTGGGTGCCAGCTATCACAGCTGGCACAAAATATCTACTAAAAGTAGATGAACAGTGATCGGCCATTCAAAATTGCCATTTTGGCAAAATAAATGGCCGACCGGCAACAAAGAGTGCCGACCGGCAATATACATTGCCGATGGCATAAAATCACTAGCTGGTGGCCTCAAGCCATGGCCGGTGATGTGTGGGGATGCCTCACAAGGCATTCCCTGCCCCTACAAGGCAAATCACAAGTGTTTGGTGCAAAACCAGACACAACACGATCGAGTCGAGAGATCCTGAGGCAAGGCGCGCAACCGAGACCTCCGGGAACTCAAGACGAACACAAACAAGGGTAATCACCAAGTGTTCCAATGGTGACGTCCAAGTCTTGAGGACAGTCAAAAATGGGGTGTCTACATACAATGTCAAGGGTAATCTTACTTTTCACGCTCGAGTGCCTCTTTCCCCCGCTCGAGCGCGCACAGACCAATAAAGCAGTCCGCTTGAGCGTCAACTCCTCCGCTCGAGCGGAGATTCACAACTCCCAGAATCTCAGGCCGTCTGCAAAATTGCTGGGAACCCCAAAAGTCCGCTCGAGCGTAAACTCCTCCGCTCGAGCGGAGGGAAAAAATTCTGGGTCGTCCCACAACACCCCTCGCTCGGAGAGCCTTCGCGGCCTGAAGAGCCACAAGCCAACCATGCTTAAAGTCGCGATTCTCATATCGGCAGACCTCCTCGGCAAGTGTCTCTTTCGTTTTCTCGATCCCAACTTTCTGGTCAGCATGGAAACTCTCCTCGTAACCCTTGGCCTTTGCATTTGCTACGGCAAACATGTCTGCCGTATCTCGGTCGGCGATGGCATGACTTAATAGCCGTTGGGTCACCCTCTCGTCCATAATCGGGTTAGATTGACCCGCCGCATGCGGATCGGTGACTTTAACCTTCCTAAGCTCTCTAAGCTTGCCCTCCACCTTCTCTGCACGAGCCTCCGAACTGCGGACCCGTTCGTCTATTTTCTCCATCTCCCGCCGCGCGGTGCGCAGACGTATTCCAACTTTGTAGCCGGTGTATAGCCCCTTCACCGCCCTATGAATTCCTTCTCGAAACACTTCGAAATCGCGTCGTCCAACCATTGATTGTTGGACTTTCGGTGGAAAGATCTGTTGGGCGAACTCAACCGCTACACCCGAATCATTGACGATGGAATCTGCCTCAGTCATTGGTTTATTCCCCATGAACACCGCAAAACTCAATGGTCGTGGCATCACGTTTGACTCATTCCTTAGTCGTGGTCGCAGTGAGCTTCCCCGTTGATGCTTCTCTCTTCGGGGTGATCTGCTTCGACGGCTTGAAGGTTGACATTTTTCACTTTTCTTGGACGCCTTTCCTCCCGCACGCATAGGCTCGCCGCTACGATTTATCGCAGTATCTAGCTCAACCAGCGTTCGTCCCTCTCCTCTTCTGTTGAAGAACAATCAGTTTGACATTCGCCCTCGCCCCAAGCTAGTTCAAATCGAGTCTGAATAAGAATAAGTGAACCCACTGGTGCGAGCTCACCCCATTTATTCGTAGGCATGCAGCGACCCTAAGGAAATTTCATTAACGCTTTTGGCAGTCTCCAAACGCCCTCGCCCCATGCCGATTAAAGTGTGCCATAGCCACTTCATGTACTGATTTTTGGCTTTTTAAACGGCCTAATTATCTAAACGGTGATTATGGGCGAATGCCTTGAAGTCCATGCACTGGCTGGGGCAAGGGCAGATTTATTAATCTAATCGGCCGAGCATCTTGGCCCCATGCCGATCGATAGGTGCCACAGCCACTTCATGTACTGATTTTTGGCTTTTTAAACGACCTAATTATCTAAACGGCGATTATAGGCGAATGTCCTGAAGTCTATGCACTGGCTGGGGTAAGGGCAGATTTATTAATCTCACTGGCAGAGCATCTTGGCCCAATGCTGATCGATAGGTGCCACAGCCACTTCATGTACTGATTTTTAGCTTTTTAAACGGCCTAATTATCTAAACGGCAATTATGGGCGAATGCCTTGAAGTCCATGCATTGGCTAGGACAAGGGCAGATTTATTAATCTAACCGGCCGAGCATCTTGGCCCCATGCCGATTAAAGTGTGCCACAGCCACTTCATGTACTGATTTTTGGCTTTTTAAACGGCCTAATTATCTAAATGGCGATTATGGGCAAATGCCTTGAAGTCCATGCACTGGCTGGGACAAGGGCAGATTTATTAATTTAACCGGCTGAGCATCTTGGCCCCATGCCGATCGATAGGTGCCACAACCACTTCATGTACTAATTTTTGACTTTTTAAACGGCCTAATTATTTAAACGACGATTATGGGCGAATGCCTTGAAGTCCATGCACTGGCTGGGGCAAGGGCATATTTATTAATTTAATCGGCCGTGCATCTTGGCCCCATGCCGATCGATAGGTACCATAGCCACTTCATGTATTGATTTTTTGCTTTTTAAACAGCTTAGCTATCTAAACGGCCTATCATCTAGTTGGCAAGTATACAAAACGTTTTATCCAAAACAGCAACCAAACAATTCTGTTCATTAGTAACAGCAAAGTACAAAATGAATTTTCATTAAGTAAATTGGGCACAAATTGTAACCATTTTACAGATGAAAATTACTAGACATAAAACTGTAAAAAGCTAAAACTTACATGCAAATCCTAAAACAAAAAACAAGAGCCGCCCAAATTAGTCCTCGGAGTCAGACTCCAGTGGGTCTACATCCACTTGCTCGTATGGAATTGGCATAGCCAATGTCACATCGACAGTAGCAAGGGCTTTGAGCCAGCCGTGTTTAAATCCCCGATTCTCAAATTTGGGGACTTCGTCTACATATTCATCAAAAGCAGATTTTTTCCCAGCATCGAATGCGCTGGAAGCCTTCAGGTCGGCCGTTTCCTTCGCCGTCTTCATCTCTTCCAACCCAGCCTCCAATTTAGAGATCATCTCCTGGGCCAATTTAAGCGCGTCGTCGCTTGCATCCGCCTTTTTCTCGGCGATTGATCTCAATTCTTCAGCATTGCGGGCTCTCTCCATCTCGGCCTTGGCACGGGCGCCCTCCATCTGCGCCCTACTCCTTTGGCCCTCAACCTCCGCTTGTAAATGGCCAATTAGCTTAATCGCATCGTGATAGCGACGACCTATGTCGGCTATTCTTCCGACGGCCTGCAAAACAGGAAGATAAGAACAAAATAATATTTGCGTAAAGAGAAAAGACAAAGTGCAGATATATACCAAAAAATCCGATTGCACGGCCAACCTAATTGCAACTAGATTCGGCTTTGCCCGAAAAGCCGCCTTGTTAGCAGGCAGTGAAACGGACGTCGCCAAGCAGAGTGCAACAGTTGGATCTTTGATCACCGAAGCATCAGAGGAGATTATCATATTCTTTTATCTTGGGCTGGATAACAAAAGGTACGATCACATCTGACTCCTCCAAATGAGGTCGTTTGTCGGCACGTTCTTCTGAGCCGGCCTCGACATTGGCAGCGTGTTTCTCCACCCTTTGCTCAGCTTCCACACTTGCCTGCACAAAAGGTTCTGCCTAGGTACTTTCGTTCTTTGTCGTCCCCTCAATAACAGGCAAGGAGGTCTCGGACTGAGATTCGGCAGCCCGAATCTCCTCCGCCCTTCGTCGCGCGGCCATCATTTCTGCGTTTGCCTTCTTGGCAAGTTTAGTGAGGCTCAACTCAGCCATATCTTCTGGGAACGCGCCGGGAAGGTCCTCTAGACCGTGAAAAATATCGTCGAGCGGACGGTTCTCCTGACCCGAAGTGGATGGAGGATCAGCCGAATTGAGGCCGGCTTCTTCAAATGCTAACTTCAAAGCCTCGTCAACCTGAATTTCGGATTGGTCTGACTCGACGGCCTCAGCTATTTTCGATCGCTCAGAATCTGATCCCTTGCGACCGATTTGCCTCAAATTTCTAAAATCAGTCAAGAGAAGGGCGATAAGAAACTCCTCACCCTCCGGAATTGGAATGTTCTCCACCGTCGAAAAGGTTGTATAAGTCGGCTCGTAGCGGAGCAGAACGTGGGCCGCCCTCCCCTACTTCTGAAGACTCGGTCGGCCAAAATACTTAAGCGCAGTCTTGATTTTTGAAAGGATGGCGTCGTCGGTCGATATCAAGACTTTCTTCAAATCGTTTCCTACAAAAGCAAAACCATGAGGTCCCGAAAATAAAGTTTAATAAATATAACAAGTAAATAAATAAAAGAAGATACTCAGCCACCTAGTTCGTCCCTCCGTCTAGGAATACGATCAAGGCGATCCTCACCTTCGCCGAATTCCCAGTTTCCTTGGACGACGATCATAACATCATCGACTCGCTTCCCAGAGCTGGAAAGCATAGTCACTAGTTGTTGGTCGGTGTCTTTGGCCCTAAGAAAATAACGCCCGTGCCGACCAGAAGACTTGGCCAAGGCGTAGCGATGTCGAATAGCGAGAATGCCAAGGTTAAGCCTAAGGCGGCGATTTAGTGCGATAATCCCCATCACGATCCTATAGAAGTTGACGTTGGGTTGGGAAGGGATTAACCCCCAATGGCAAAGCACGACCCTAATGCTATGTTTGGTTGGGGGACTTGGGGAAGAATTTGGAAAGGGAAAGGGAAAATGTGTGTGAAACTAGGTGAAATATAGGCATGTTTTATTTACATTTCACCTACCTTTTCCATTTCCCTTTCCAAATCCCTTCCCAAATCCCCTAACCAAACACAGCATAAGGAGAGGGTGAAGGGGAAAACGGACCCCACCTTCTGCGATTGATAGAAAAGGGAAGACGATCGTGGTCTCATCAACCCTCTCCATATCGAGGGTGCTGTCTGCCACAAATGACAGCCGAACATCATTAAGAATGGAAAAATGGCGTCGGAAGCCAGAAATTCGATCTGGTGAGAGGAGATCTTTTAAATGTTTCGCCATTCCCCCAGCCAATAGGATTATGCTAAGCCAAAAGAAAAACAAAGCAGAGAAAGAGAGAACTTACAAGAGGTGAAGGAGATAGAGAAGAGTAGGAAGTTGCAGAGGTAGTTCGGAAGGCAATCAAGCGACGGGCGTCTAAAAGCATGTATGCTTTTGAAAAGACGTCAAAATTTCAAATCGCAATAAAGAGAAATGTACAAAGAGGCGGGAAGTTGAAATGATAACCGGAAAGCGTGTGTACAGACATTTGCGTTGGAATAAGGTCAGCCGTCGAATTTCGGCTCTAACTTTTCAAGTCCGAAACCAAACATTTCAGCCAACTGTCGTTAGTGGAGTGCTTGGGGGGCAATTGTGGGGGCCGAGAAGAGGGAGTCGTAGAGATTTCTGATAGTCGAATCTTGGAGAGTCGAGATTCGAAGCACTCGACAATTGGCTTGCATGTTCAAATCCAACCCTATTCGGCCAAATAGCCGATTAGGCAAGGGGCCGAGTGAGGGTCGGTCTATTATAAGATGTGCCGAATATGAGTTGGAAATGGATCTAATCCCGAGGCCTATGGAAGAAAAGATATAAATAGAAGAACATCAGCCAGAAAGAGGTATGTGAGAATTGTAGTGCTTAACTTAGAATATAAGTATTTCTGAGTGTGGTTACTGACTTGTCCGTCGGAGTGCTAATTCAGGCACCCCCGCCGGAGTGTTTTATTCTTTTTCAGGTGACCGGAAGAGGATCACGAGCGTTCCTCAGGATCAGAAGAGTATTTCCAAACCACTTCTCCACATAACCATCTTCCCAAAATAGCCATTAATTTAAAATTAATAGGACATATTATGAATATTATTGTTATGGCATGTTGAATATTTTTAATGCGTTGGGCATGCTATGTCTTGATATTTTGAATTCCATTAAATTAAGTGGATTTAATTAGGAAATCGCTTATTGATGTTAGTAATTATAATTAAATTTGTAATCATTCTTTATACATGTTATAGTTAGTGGTATGCTATTTGGTTGAGAAAATTGTATAAACTTTTTTCCTAAAAATTAAAATTTTATGCATTAATAAATCAAATAATCTTTACATATGTGTTTATTTCATGTTTTAAAATTAACTAAAATTATTCTAACTTTTAGAAATTATGAAAAAAAAAAAATTACTAGTAGATAAAGAATTGAATTTGAAGTCCAACAACTACAGAGTTAAAACGGTTAAAAAATGCAATCTAAAAGAATTTTTTAACTAACCAAACACAACTACAAACGATACTATTAGTCAATACCTAATGTGTAACTTGCGAAAATTAAATTTTATCTTTCTATTTTTGCAATCAAATCGTGCAAATAAGGTGTCAAAGTAAAGTTCATGAAACAAGGATTTCATAAATATAGGTTTATACATTGAAATTTAAAAATAAAGAGAAATCAAGAGATTTCATAAGGTTAAAATTCTGACAGATTGTTCAATGAGACTTCTTGATTTATTCCAACAAAGTTACATAAAGAAGGTTCTCAAACATTTTCACATGCATTATTGTAAACTCACAAATACTCTTAACGCAAAAGGTAAGAATTTGTGCCACAGTATGGCCTAAGAATCAAGATGAAAGCGAAAAGAGGTCTCGTGCGTCATATGAAAGTGCAATAAGCAAGTTAATGTATAATATGATGTGTGATCGACTAGATTTTTTGCCATTTATTTTTTTTATCAACAAAAAAGAATAAAACTTTAGTGATAGAAAACCAACATACAAAAAGATAATATATCAATAAAGTGAGAAAAATGGTAAGTGCAAACTGCATCATGGTAAAGATAAAACATTCCCAACAAGGTTGGCACTGAGGAGCAACTACAAGTTGTTGAGAAGCCAACCAAATACACCCAAACAACATTACAAAGATCATCCCTAAGCCTTTGAATACAGTCCAATTTCACAAGTCATATTGCAACAAAGAATGCAAAGTCCAACAAGTCAAACTGCAATACCCAGCATCAACAGTAAACATCATCACCAGCACTGGGCAAAGCACTCAGTCACAACAACCGGAGCATACTTAAATCAGCTCCTATAAACACATCATATATAAAATTCCATGCAGTTCACCACCTTATAATTAGACACAAATCACCACCATAAGAAACCAATAACATTAGCTGAAAAGGTGTCCTAGAAACAAATAAAAAAAATGAGGCAGCCTTGAACAATGTCAGTACTCCAAAACCCACCCACACCTTCATCTAATATTACTGAGACAAAACTCAACATGATTTAAGTTAGAAACAAGATCATGAACAGAATACTTATAATCCAAACTAGCATAATTATTCTTGATCCAAGATGCTACTTTCACTTTGACTAGCTCATCTAATTCCACCACTACAAAAATAGTTAAAGATCACACTTTGACAAAAAAATTATCTCACTTTTATTGAAAGTGTGATAAAAAAAATTAGATTGATATTTTAATCACACTTAATTTGATTAAGTGCGATAATATTTATTTTTTATGCCACTTTTCAATTAAGTGTGATTATATATATATTTTTAATCACACCTTCTAATTAAAATGTGATTATATATTCACTACTACTTTTTATCACACTTTTTAAACAAGTGTGATTATATATATATTTTTAATCACACATTCTAATTAAAGTGTGATTATTTATATATTTTTTAATTATACCTTCTAATTAAAGTGTGATTATATATACACTACTGCTTTTTAATCACACTTTTTAAATGAGTGCGCTTATATATATTTTTTAATCACACATTCTAATTAAAATGTGATTATATATACATTACTACATTTTAATCACACTTTTTAAATAAGTGTGATTATATATATATATCATAGTTCTAAATATCTGCCGGTACATATCACCGATTCGGATATTGACCAGTATACCGGTGAGAATGAAATTCACAGCCGTACCGTCCGAATCCCGGTACGTAGCGGCCTGAATTCGATGCATGCGACGATACAGTCCGATACAGATTTGTTGTGCTGTTGTTATGCTCTGTTTTGTTGATGTTGTTGTGCTCTATTTCTGGTCTCTTTTTCTTCTTCTTCTTTTTCTTTTTTTTTTGTTGATCTAAAGCTGAAATGTTTGTCTGGGTTGGCCGGATTCTGCAGCTTCCGGTCAGCGTTTTTACATACACACAGAGAGAGAGAGAGAGAGAGAGAGAGAGAGAGAGAGAGAGGGGGGGATAGGTGGTATGGTATGGGTGTCTTGCTTCCGGTCAACGTCTTGCAGTCTTGTATTATGGTTTGGGTGTCTGAGGTTGGAATGGAAAAGAAGAGAGAGATAATTAGGTACATAGAGGTGCATTGGGTGTCTGAGATTGAAATGGATAGGAAGGGAGAGGCACTTAGGTACATGGAGGTGCGTGTGTTTATGGTTGATTTGTAGATTGTAATTGTTTAGATTTTTTTTCTTCTATTTATTTGTTTATACACCTACACCTCTATTTATATTAATATATATATATATATATTTATTTTTTTTCTCAGTACAAGAAAAATAAATAATCAAATTAATTTTTTTATTAAAAGTTTACCATATGTCAAAAAAAAGTTTGAGACTAAAACAAATACATATCATTTAGTTGAAAATGAGTAAAAAATGCTCCTATATATCAAAATTTTGATTAAAATGTAAGAAATTAAGGCTAAAAGAGTCAAAAAAATTCACAAAATTTAGTTTTAGAGGGATTTCTAATGATTTTTAAAATTTCACGGTCGCGACACCCGATTCTCGATTCGTACCGGCCGATACTACTGATACCAATACTCCGTGATCAATACCATTACGTTACTCGATACCGCAATTTACAACTATGATATATATACCCTGTTTCGCATCACGTTCCCCAAAAAAAAAATGTTTTGTCACGACAGAGCCTATGGATAAAGTTGATGACGCACTTCAATTTACAGAAAAAAATTGACAAGCAAAAATATTATTTTTTTGTACTTTTTTTTTTTTTTTTTTTTTTTTTTTTTTTTTTTTTTTTTTTTTTTTTTACAAAAAAAAACCCCCAACACCAAAAAAAAAAACAAATTTAACAAAAAATAAATACAAAATACATTTAACTCTTTGGCTACTTCTAATCAAAACGAAAGTAGAAGGCTAGGGTTCATCACAAGGCACATAAGACAAGGCACATAAGAGAGAGAGAAGGAGCTGGAGTGCGTTCAATACTGTTAGGGGCAGAGTGTTTCTTACGGTCACCGTCTTCGGAGGCCTATCACTCATCACCCAAACCAACATCGCCTCGAAAAGCCCTCCGCCTGCGATTTCAGCATCGTCGCTGGCAAGAAACACTCTGAGCCCCTTCCACGGATTTGATTTTCTTTGTGAGTTTCTAACTTATTCAGTTTCCATTTGATTAATTCATTTTCTCCTCTCTCATCTCTCTTTGATTTTGACTTGATTTCGAGGGTTTTGATTTCTAGGGTTTTCATCTCTCATCTCTCTTTGATTTTGATTTGATTTTGAATCAATTTCATCATTCGATTAATTCGGTATATATTGTTGCTTGCAAATCTAATTTCATGTGAAAGATGGTTAATTGGTTACTCGTTTTTCTTCTTCTTTAATTTTTCTTCTCTTTTTTTCGGTGCTGTGTCAGATCTCTTTCAGACTTGCCTAAGCCTTTGAGAAACATAACAGCTCATGTTAAGAAATAAGAACAAATGGAATTGTTTTCTACTCGTACCAGGAGCTTAGGACATCTAACAATTCAAAGTTTGTACCTAAAATGCACTTTGTGTTGACACTTTTAAATCAAATTAGTGGTCCTTAATTTTAATCTGAAACGCAGTCATATTCTAAGGATTTTAGAATGAATTTTATGAACTTCGCACATTAGTGATGATCATATGTGTTATTTATTTTATTTTATTTATTTATTTATTTATTTATTTGGGTGGAAAGGAAAATAAATGATGATTATTTGTATCTTGTCGCTAATGATCTTAGTTTTCCTTCATAATTTATTGGTAAACTAGATAAAATCCTTATAATTAAGAGATTTAAGTTCAGACAACAACCCTCCAACACCTAAGCTTTTGAGTTGTGCTCTTGATCTCTGCTAACCATGTCCCAGAAGGCCTTTGTCTCACCCCAACAAACTTGCTTTTGTTGTTGGTGTTGTTGTTGCCACCTCTATTTCTGAATGTGTTGCTACTCTGTTTGGCACCTGAGAAACCGTCACTTTGCTGCTTTTGGAATTGAAGTTCCATTATAGAAATTATTAAGTTAAAAGTGTGTGTATGTGTTTGCTGAATGAAGAGAAGAGAATAAAAGAAGCGAAAGAGGGGAGAGAGATAATGAAAAATCAACAAAACAAATAAAAAAATCGATTAACTTGAGCATAACTTTAAACATATGACTGTGACATCAGGCTCATCTTTAGTTGTTTTACTGCCAATTGAAAATCGAAATCTATTACATTGTGATAGAACTTGCCATGACTTTAACTCAATGGTTCCCCCCTGTAGCAAAATCCTAGCTCCGCCATACCTGGTGTATTCTTGCTTAGGTTTTCAATGTTGGTTTTCTGAATTCACTACATGTACGTAGGTTGCTTATATTTCAATTTTGCAATTGTAGGGATGTCATTGAAGCTAGAGATTTTGAATACAAGGCGTGGGCTCATGTTCAAACCTTCTCTTGATGAGCAAACTCTGGAATTGCAGGTTAAAACATCAATTGGAGCTGAGGCCATCTCCCAGCAAAGGCTAGCCTCTGCAGAAGCTGAGATTACTGACTTGAGACAGAAATTGGAAGCTTCTAAAAGGTTTATTTCATATTTCAATGACGTATTTAAAATGTCGTTATGACAGCCTTGTAGAAGGCAGCTGTCATAATCTGCTTTTATTAAATTAAATTTGAAATGCATGTGAATTCTTTATAACATCATTTCTATGTGGATTCTTCCACTCTTGAGCTAGTTCAATCAAAGGTGTGCTAGGTCTATGGTTCTTTAGCGGAACTATAATTGATTTGTTCAGTTATTTTATGGTACAATTTGATATGTCAATTGTTTCATCTATATTACCCTCTTGGTACTAACTTAAGTTCATATGGATGCTGAGCATTGGCATTGTTTAGTTCATTTTATATGGGTGCTACACATGATTGCAATCCTTTATTTTGTTTTTTTTTTTTTTTTGTTCTCTCCGGCATGATATATTTATTTATTTATAAGAAACTTGAAGACATTTTTTTATCTATGCTATTTCAGGGAAAAGTCCGGGCTTTCAGGTATCCATAAATCCAAACATGAGGAAAATGAAGCCTACATATCTGAAATAGAGGTTAGATTCCTGCTCAGTTATATGGGAGATCATTTTGTCTTCAATGTGTTTGTGAAGTTGGCCTGAGGTTATTGGTATTGTTTCTCTTCATGTAATTTTAAATAAGGCCTGAGATTATCAGTTGTTTCTCTTCAGACCATTGGTCAGGCATATGATGATATGCAAGCTCAAAACCAGCAGCTCCTGTAGCAAATTACAGAGAGAGATGATTATAACATCAAGGTTATTATTTGTACCACCGTTGCTCACCGTTTATTCAAGTTCCCAAAATGGCTTTACTTGCTTTCATATAGCATGCATTTGAGACCTCCTTGATTTTGTAGGTGATTATTTATTTGTTTATATAGAAGTTAGAGATTTTATAGAAGTTTGATTAAATCGACTATTTGTTTAGTGTTGGTAATTCTCATTTGTTCCCCTCTTATGTGTCTATATACGTAGATATATGTATGAATATTAACATTTTTGAGTTCTATGTCGATGTGTAATGATAATGCAATCTTTGAAGTGCTGATGCTTATGATGGGTTCTCACTGGAGGACTTTGTTAAAATATGTTTACTGTATGTGTTCCATTTTCAAAGATCAAAGACAATGGGTACAAAGTTCCACCCGGTAGCTATAAATGCAGAGTAGTTGCATTCCAATTCAACTCCTACATATCACTCAATATCAAAGTTATTCTCCTTGTCGAATTAGGGAAATCTAATTGTGATTAAGAACTGTTTTGAATTTTCTAAGATTTCTTTGTGGGTCATTGTCATGAGGAATTGTTTGAGCCATACCTTCATCATTAGGTACTTGAATTTCCCATATGGGGATCTATAGATTCTGCTCATTTACTCACAATTTTCTTGTGTTGATTTTGATTGATATTATATAAGGCTCAAGAGGAGGGCTTGAGTTTTGGAAGCTGATTAATGGCTAATTCTGCTGAACCATCTTCATCTATAAGTTTTACTTCATCTTCCCATGTATCTAATGGATCGATTAGCTAGAATAATCTGGATCACTTGGTCAGACCCATCAAACAAGCCTATGATCAGACCCATCAAAGATCATGGCCCGTTGGGTTGAGTCCTTTATTCTGCAATGTAACTAGCACAGAGTTGTTGGTCTACTTCTTGGAGTGTTGAATAGCCTTAGGCCTGAGAAATTACCCATTTTACTGTCCTTTTATTGTTTTCATGTTTGCCTCGCTTCTATCTGGTTGTTGGCAATACTCTGTGAAAAACCCATTAGCTTTTTTCTACTTGGATAGTTCTTTCATAGTGTAGATCATGTGATTTAAAACGTAATTCATTTCTGCTCTAAAAAAGTAAAAATAAATTTGCTGATCTTAGAATTTAATTCTTTTTCTTCATTTCATTTTATTTTATTTATTAATTATAAGAAACCTTGTATCTACTTTTTGCATAGCAGTGGCAGAAACATGATCTGAGTCTTGATATGGTATTAGGTTTGAGGCAAAAAAGTGCAATTGACATGATATGTTAGAAAGTAGTGTTGTAATCCGACATGCTTAGTTCATATCAGACATGCATATTTATGTGAAGTGTTTTTATGGTTTTTTAGGTGAATGAAGTTGGTTCTGTTACTAAAAGCATTGAAGCAATGAAAATATCTAAATGTGCTGGTTCTTCAATTGCAGACCTTCCAACTGGTTTAGATACGATAAGTTATGCTCTTTTTAGAAGTCTCAATTGTTATGATTAAAGTTATAGTTTGAGAACAAAACTTTAGGGAAATCATATTTTCAAAACATGGGTTTGGAAAACAAATTCCAAGAAAACCAATAGCAGAACAATCATTTTGTTTTGTAATCTACATACTGTATGGTTCTGCAAATAAGCAAAACAAACTCCATATATATACTGTATGGTTCAATCATCGGAAACATGGGTTTGGAAAACAAAATCCATCATCCATCATTCTTCTCTCACTGCTTGTCTTTCTTCTTCTCCTAATCAGTCTGAACCACAAACTTATCAGCAAGCAGCTTCTTCCTCTATTTGGAAATCTGTTATGCTTGAAGAATTTCAAGCATTACATAAAACAAGGCACTTGGTCTTTGGTTGATCTTTCACCTGGAAAGCAGGCCATAGGCTGTAAGTGGGTTTATAGAATCAAGATGAATTCAGATGGTAGTATAGGTAGATATAAGGCTAGGCTAGTTGCCAAGGGCTTTCTTCAAGCTAAAGGGGTGGACTATCATGAGACTTTTAGTCCTATGGCTAAGCAACCAACTATCAGAATACATTTTGATTGGCCAATCAAGTAGCTTGACATATCTAATGCCTTTCCCCATGGTGTTCTTGAAGAAGAAGTTTATATGATCCAACCTCAAGGTTTTGTTCAATCTAATCAATCTCAGCTTGTTTGCAAATTACACAAGGCCCTCTTGGTTTAAAGCAAGCTCCTAGAGCTTGGTTCTCTACCTTCTCCAACTCTCTTCTCACTCATAAATTTGTTCAAAGTGATTGTGACTCTTCTCTTTTTATCAAGAAAACTTCTATTGCTGTCACCATTAGTCTCATCTATGTAGATGTAGACACCCCATTTTTGACCGACCTTAAGACTCAGACGTCACTAGTTGAGCGCTCGGTGATATTGCATATCGTGCTCGTTCAGAAGTTTCAGAGTCTCGGCTGCGAGCCTTGCCTCCGGACTTCCGGACTCTTTTATGCCTTGCATCGGTTTGCGAACCAGGCTCTGTTTTCTCTATTTTCTCTTCCCGAAGAAAGAGAGAGGTCTCGTAGATCATCTCTCGGTGGCTGTAGGCTATGTTTTGTGGTCGTAGGCCATTTTTCCCATTTGGAGCCTGGTTTCCGGTTTTTCGGAGCTGTCGGCCGTGTGCCTCGGTTCGGGACTGCCTAACCACCTCCGTCTGCTCCGGTTTTTGGTATACATCTTATTTACTCCCTTTTGGGAGACACTGTGGCTCGAGGGACCAACTTCGTGGTCGAATGCCACCTCCGGTGCTTAACAGCCCATTTTCGGGGCCCCAGGCCGCGCGTTTCTGTCCCCGAACCTCCGTTTTGCATCCATTTTGGTTCATTTTTGGAAGAAAGAGAGAGGTCTCGTAGATCATCTCTCGGTGGCTGTAGGCTATGTTTTGTGGTCGTAGGCCATTTTTCCCATTTGGAGCCTGGTTTCCGGTTTTTCGGAGCTGTCGGCCGTGTGCCTCGGTTCGGGACTGCCTAACCACCTCCGTCTGCTCCGGTTTTTGGTATACATCTTATTTACTCCCTTTTGGGAGACACTGTGGCTCGAGGGACCAACTTCGTGGTCGAATGCCACCTCTGGTGCTTAACAGCCCATTTTCGGGGCCCCAGGCCGCGCGTTTCTGTCCCCGAACATCCGTTTTGCATCCATTTTGGTTCATTTTTGGTGGAGACCTTATTTTCATTGTTAAAAAGCTTGTAGGAGGGTGGGAGGCCAGCAATTGTTCTGAAAATCCAGTTTTATTTCTTCATCGCTCTCCGTCGCCCGTTTTCCTCACTAGAAAGCTAATGTTGACCACCCTGGGGCCGCTTTCTTTAGCCCTAAACCCCATATTTGTGTTGTATACACCTGGGAGGCCACCAATATGTATAGGCCGGCCAGTAATTGTCCTTTACCCTTTTGAAGACCTCTAAAAAGTTGGCTTTTTTCTCTCCTGGTTCACATTTTCTGGGTTTTGACCACATATTTGTGTTGTGCACACATGGGAGGCCACCTTGTTGGGGTGGCCGGCCATCAATTTGCATTGACTCTTTTGACCCCTGGCCGGCCGGCCATGGGGGGTGGTCGGCCGGCCACCTGAACCCTCTGAACCTGGCCGGCCATGACCCTCACACCTTGTTGTTTCCAGCTATGACCTCCTTTTCCCCCCAGATCCTGTATTCGAGGGGGGGTCTTTTGGGGGGAAAATTTGAATTTGATTTTCCCCCCCCTTTCCTCCACTCCTCTCCTCTATAAAACCAGCCCCCCAGCTCCATTTTTTAGGGTTACAAAAATTGCTTTGAGCCTCTTGCATTAACTCTCCCTCTCTTTCTACTCCAAGCCTCAAAACCCTAAGATTCTTGCACCAATCCATAGCACAACACCTCCACACTCCATTCCAGCAAGTTGAGGCTATTTTTCAGAGACTAAGCACTCCCAAACTTGGTCCAAAAGCTGCTGAAGCTGGGTTCTACAAGGGTGAGTCCCATTTTCCCTCTTTCTTGCCCTATCTTACATGCTATTTTAGCCTTTGTTGCTTGCATTTTTGGGCTCCGACCCGAACTGTAAATAGTCATATTTTGTGCTCATCTCCATGTTTGATTAAGGGTCTTTCTTTTTTTGAGATCTCCTCCTCACCCTTTGTGTTTAAGCTCTCTTTTAGGCCTTTTTTTGCATGATATTTTAGGCTTATTTGTGAGTTGTTTCGGACTTGGTCATAAACTGTGAAATGTCTTGTTTTGATCCCCTCTTAAACTTTGTTGAAGGGCTCTCCTCTGTTTGAGGCCAGAAGCTATCACTCGTCTCTTTATCCCTCTTTTAGGCCTTTTTCTTGCATGATATTTTAGGCCTACTTGTGATTATTTTCGAAGCTTGACATAAACTGTAAAGTGCCTTTTTTTGAGCCTTTCTTCAACTTTGTTGAAGGTTTCTTCACTGTTTGAGGCCAGCTGTTGTCCCTTGTCTCTATTCTCTCTTTTAGGGCCATTTTTGCATGATAGATTAGCCCTACTTGTGTTTGTTTTTGAGAGTTGTCATAAAATGAAAAATATCTTTTTTTAATCTCATCTTCAAGTTTGTTTAAGGGTCAATTTTTGTTTAAGGTCATATGCTTTCTTGTATGCTTGATTGTCCCTTATTTTGAGCCTTACACCTAAGCTCTTGTTGCATGATTTGTTTGGCCTTCTAGCCACTGAAATCCAGTAGATTTTCAGTGGCTAAGACGCTTTTTTGAGCTTCCAAATCAGAGGGGGGTGACCCCCTCTCACCTTGACTTGTTTGGTGGTCATTTTGGCCTTCCAAAGAGACCCTATCTTGCATGCTTTGGAGTCACTTTCCAGGGTCAATTTGGTGAGTTTTGGGACTACCATATTTGATTTTAATAGTTTTTTATTCCATGCCAAATGTCTATCTTGCATGTGCTTAATAACCCCTTGCATGACCCTCTAAAGTAACTCATCATTTTTGCATGCCATGGTTGCATATCAGTGGTTATTTGGGCCTATTTTCACATGTTTTATTCACTGATTTTTTCTGGTTTGGTGAGATTCCATGTGCATCCTATACTTGCCATGTAAACCATGTTTGCTAGTCAAAATTGCATGCTATTTTAGTCCATCTTGCTAGCATCTTTTGGCCATTCTTTGAATTGAAAATTTCCATGTTTTGGGACTGCCTTGGCTCTGTCTTCATGCTTCATGATCAAATAATGCATGCTTTGTATAGCTACAAGTCATTCCATGTGCCTAGTTTCGAGTCACGGGGTTCATCTCATGCATCGGGTGCCATATTTCCATAATTCGGGACCATTTTGCATCATATTTCAGTTCTGGAATCTACATGCTTGTATGCCATATTCCATGCCTTGCCATGCCTTGTTAGAGTTGCATGTTATGCCTAGGATCGGTCCTCGGTTTGCGTGCATGAGTGCACGTATTTCGAGAGTCTCATTTTCACCCCATGGCTACTGATGTGAGTATGGCTGAGGTCCACTAATGTTAGTGTAAGTCCATTATGCATTGTGTATGCCATTTCATTTCATAGCATTGCGTATACAAGGTTGTATGTTAGAGCATTGAGTATGCCTCGTTACATCGTGCATTGTATGTGCTATTTCATAGCATTGCGTATGCTAGGTTGCATGTTAGGATTGCATTCATGCATGTCATGCATATTGCATTGTGCTTGGGATAGGAGTTAGCCCAAGCACGGGAAACGAGGGACGTTTCGTATTCCGAGTGACGGAACGTGTCACAATTCCCGATCGCCGACACTCTGGATCACCCATGATGGAGTTTAGGTCCTGTTGTGTTTTCATGTGCATTCATTTCATATTGAGTCGTGCAATTCGACTCCTCGGCCATCATGCACCGAGATACGTGATTGGTGGCACGGGGATCGAGGACTACACTCCCTGAAGGGTAGTCATGCATACATATGTGAAAATACTTTGCCATGCCTCTTTGTTGCTCTCTGTTGCAGCAAATCAAAAATCAGTAACCTTCCGGAGCCTGGCACGTATCCCAAGAATAATTGCAAACAGAGGCAAACTGGGCATCGCAAGGGATTCTCTGCACAAGGCAACCCGAGCGTGCGTCATTCATCATTTGGAACAGAGCTGAGGCAATCCACGGATTTGCGTGCAATTTACTGCTTTCCTAGATTAATTTGCTAATTAATTAGGATTTTGTATTTATTCGGGACTGTATTATTTATTCATTTGGGACTGTATTATTCATTCAGACCCTCTACGCGAGGGCAATGTTGTAATAAGTGTGCGTGTGTGTGATGTATGACTTCCAACCCCACGTCTTTCTCCCTTTTATTTACCTGCTTATGATGGTTAGATTAGGGCATGTTTCGATTAGCATACAGTATGATATCATGTTTGCATTCATTCATCTGTCTTGCATGCACCGGGTTCGGCACATCATACTAACTGCATAGTATTTCAATTTCAAAGTTGAATACTTGTTAGCTGTTGCATCTCATGTGCCATGTTTAGAATAGCCGAGCCTACTATAGTTGCATTTTTGCAGGTGTTGCATTAGGCATTTCCGTATAATTAGGATCATGCATGGATTTCTAATTAGCTTCTGTTTTAGCTTGGAGTACTCGGTAAGTGTTTATGCTTTAGCATCCTTGCATGTGTGTAAGTGATTGCCATGATAGCATGCTTACCATGAGGCTATATGCTTATGTGATATAACTGCCTGAATGCCTGTGAGTGAAGGTTGGATTATTCGAATTGGAATAAATGCATTGATTGTGAGTTTTAAGCCCACTAGATAGTGGCAAAATCATGTTTTTCTAAGCCCACCCGAGGGTGGCAAATCCACGTCTTACCCTACTTGCGGGTAGCACCATCAAACCATTTTCAAATAAATAAACATGAAATGTTTTGTTCCAATTCAGACGATCCAGTCTATACTTGTATGCTGTGCGCATCACATAGTAAATCTAGGCTAATAACCGAAATAAGAACGCATAAAGTTTTCAAAACTAGATATCATGGTTAGTAGAGGCCGATCTTTGATCGGGCGAGCGGGGGTGCTCACGAAGTGACCTTCCCCAATCGTACCCAAGTTCCCGAGCCGAGGCAACTTTGGTGATGACGGACACGTGGCCTTAGGCAAACGAGTCAGGGTTTCCTAAATTTTCCCAAAATAAAACATTTAGGTGGCGACTCTGTATCTGGCAAAGCAGTTCATGTTTGGCACTTCTTTTAAATTCTGTTTTCGCAAAATGATTTGTCGGATTTGGACTCTTTGGTTCAGATTTAGAACCGTGACAATTATTCGAGTCCGAACTGTAGTGAGCCCAAATGAACAGAACGGGACCTCATCCTCCCGGGACGTTCGGGGACGTCTATAGTAGATGACAATCTTCTCACAAGAAGTGATCCTCTCTATATTAACTCTCTCATTACCCACATGTATACAACCTTTTCCATGAAGGAGCTTGACTTTGTCAATTATTTCTTGAGTATCTCTGTCACCAAAGCTACTTGTGGTTATGCCCTTTCTCAGCAAAAATATGCCTCAGATTCGTTGGCCAAAGCTGGAATGAGTGACTGCAAATCTTACTCTTCTTCCATGGCTACTAAGTTCATTTCCAGTTCTTTTACTACAGCAGATGATTGTCCCTTTTCTCAGCCAGCTTTGTACAGAAGTTTGGTAGGAGCACTTCAATATCTTACCCTTACTAGACCAGATTTAGCCTTTGTGGTTAATCATCTTTGTCAATTCATGCACTCACCCTTGACTAGTCATTTAACCTCAGTCAAAAGGTTACTAAGGTATCTTAAAGGGACCTTATCTTATGGTCTTCATTTCTCTCCTGGACCTCTTCTTCTCAATGCATACTCAGACTCAGATTGGGCAGGTAATGTCCTTGATCGAAGGTCCACCACTGGTTACTGTGTCTATCTTGGTCCTAACCTCATCTCTTGGTCTGCCAAGAAACAACCAAATGTGTCTAGATCATCTTCTGAGGCTGAATATCGAGCTTTAGCACAAACTTTAGCCGAGCTTAGTTGGATTGGGATGTTGCTTGCTGAACTTCATATCTCTATTCCTGTGCCTACCCTATGGTGTGACAACTTATCTGCCATAGCTATGAGTAACAACCATATTTTTCATGCCCGTACTAAACACATTGAGGTGGATTATCACTTTGTTCGTGAAGAGTTGCCTCCAAGAAGCTTCATATCTGTCATATCCCCTCTTTTGATCAGATTGCTGATGTTTACTAAACCCTTATCTGTGGCTCGATTTCAATATCTTCAGCACCAGCTCAATGTCCTTCCCAGTCCACTGAGCTTGAGGGGGCATGATAAGCAACATGATAAGTCACAGCTATCACAACTCACACAGTAGCAGCAGTAACTATCAAACTCTTCAGCTCAAGCTCAAGCTACAATTGATACAGCTCAAGCTCCAGCAGTTGCACTTGTAGCCAAAGTCACACGTGTGTAATAATCTATAGCTGTATAAGTTGTTAGTTTGTTAGAGGTTAACTGTTCAATGTTAACTGCAGTTTGGTTAAGTAGTTAGATTCAAGGTTAGGCAGTTATAGTTAGGATTCATTGAAGTGTATAAATATATCTTCACTTTGTAACAATTCATTCATTCAATACAAAAGATATTCATTCTCTTTAAATACAACATAATGTGATCAATAATTTCTTCGTCATACTTACAAAAAGTACATTCTAAATTAACATTAGTACTAATAATTCCAATCCATTTCAGGAATGAAGAAGTCTGAAGCCTTCCTTTCCACACCAACCATCCACAAAATTGAACTTTCAAAGGAACAACATTTCTCCACACAAATCTATGAACTAAGCCAAAAGTACATGCAGCATTAGTAGTTCTCAAATAGACAGATGAAATAGATAACTTACCTGAGATACAGCCCTTCCACTGCAGACTGTCTGCTTTGATTTACTAGATTTATTGTCACACCCCAAACCCGAGTATGACCAGCCGTGGCCCAGAGAGCCTTAGCCCAAGGCACACATAAGCCTAAACATGAATCGATAAACACATTGAATAATTATACTATAGTCTAGTAATATATAACCAAAACTTAATCTAGTGACATGCCACAATTATAAATGGCAAAACCAATCGTAAACAATACCATCCAAACTTATGGGATATAAACAGTGCACATATCAAAATAATCTTAAATGAACCCTAATAAAAAATTAAAATAAAAATAAATATGCACAACTTGACATAACAATCTAAAACAAAATAAATGAATGTCCTAGAGGTCCATGCAAAGAAGTCACCGCTAATCCATGAGCCCGCTCTAAGTCCTTCTAACACCTGGAAATGATAAACAACTAAGTCAGCTGATAGCTCAGTGAGTAGCAACATGGATAGTAAATACATTTTTGAAAACAGGGTTCAATTCCAAAATAAGATATGTATCACAAAAACTAGATTGGCATACAGTACAATCTGTTTAAAAAAGAAGGTTCCACAGTTCAACAGTTAAAATACTCATGTCTCTCAAGAACATGATAAATGACATTTTTCACTTAAAACAGATTACAACATGAACACCAATAATTTTCTAGCTACCAAGAAATGACAAGTAACATGCCATACAGTTCTCAAGGCTATAAGCCCTATTGGATCCAATACTGAACTAAAAGTCATTCTGGGGGTGGCAACCCGGGCTTTTTCTTTAAGACGATTCGATTGATGGTCACCTAGCCTAACCTAGGTCTTTTCCTTACAATCGTTGAACATTTAAGTCATCACGGCCCAACCCAGATCTGTTCTCTAGTGGCCAAAGTCACCACACATAGTGGAATAATTTCCTTGGACTAAAATATACAGATGGTCCCAATAATCAATACAAATTAGTTTCGCAAAATATGGTAGTTCACCATTATAAACATGAGACCAAAAACAAATAGTTTACAGTATTCCAAGTTTGCACATGTTTCCAAAATAATTTAATTCCATTGATAATATAATAGATTATCAAAACCGTTTAGTCCTGAGACAACAATTTAATTTTCTAATAGTTCAGGGTAGGGGAACATTTATAAAAATATGTAGCATGTAACTACTCACTTGAAAACGAAACAATAAAAGTCCAACTAGTGCCCTGAACTAAGTATGAAGACTACACGTCACTACTAATTTAAAAATACTAAAGAGAATAATAAACTAAGTATCCCATACTAAAGCGCACTAACATAGCTCAACGCCACTCACCGTTACTCTTAAATAATACCTAAGTTCATGTTCTTCAAGGTCTAAAATTACCCAAGACATGGGTTCCGATCGAAACTTAACTAAAAATAACTTTAAGATAAAATAGAGTTTTAAACAAGTTTTCCCAATCCATTCGCTAACTTTGAAAATTACAAAACCCACTCCACGCTGTTTGAAAAATTTCAAAACCCTCCAAATATCGACTAATATATCCTCTGTTTCAAACCCAATTGGTTTTACTCAATTTTCTTATCAAAATAATTATTTATAATTAATTACACCCAAATAGGTTGTTTTCTGCAGCACTTTAAAGAAATTAATGGTTCTCTTAGTATACACGAGCAATCAATGTAAGGTAAAAAATGTAAGAAACTAGACTTGTAACTGGTTCTAATGACGCTAATTTGATAATTTTTGGATTTATATCCAAAGAGAACGACCCTTCCGAATTTACTGTTTTAAACTAGTTTTCTGGACAGATTTGAATGCAGCAGTTAATATAGATTTTGACTTCGAAAAGGTATGAGAAAATTCAGATATGCAATTCAATTTGTAATTAATCGACTGTAAAAATTTCAGTTCAAAATTCATTCGTTTGATATGGTTACTTGATTTTTAAACTTTGTGGTTCTGTACAAAATTTTTTGGATTAAGAATTACACCCATTATTTCTCATCACCAATCACTGACTTGGCACCCAAACAACACACCCATTTCTCCTATTCCTTCCCCAAAACAAGCAAATTACACATATGAACCATCACAATGTATAGATATAATAAAATAGGACAATACCTTAGAGTTGTTGACCACCAATGTTGCCAAAGGTTTCTCTCAAATCTCTCTCTCTCTCTCTCCCTTATGACTGTTGTGAAGAACAAATAAGAAGGTAGGGTTTTGTGTATATTTTATTTAATACTAGTGGTTGGGTACACCTAAAGCATGTGTATGTCAAATAAATAAATAATATACAAAATGTTTAAATATGTTGTCAGCAACTCAAATAGTAAGACCATTATTTATCAAATTGTGGTCTAAAGTTCAAGTCATGCCCTCTTCTCTATTTATTTTATTTTATTTTTAAATAACAAATCTTGCCTATTAAGAATTACACCCATTATTTCTCATCACCAATCACTGACTTGGCACCCAAACAACACACCCATTTCTCCTATTCCTTCCCCAAAACAAGCAAATTACACATATGAACCATCACAATATATAGATATAATAAAATAGGACAATACCTTAGAGTTGTTGACCACCAATGTTGCCAAAGGTTTCTCTCAAATCTCTCTCTCTCTCTCTCTCCCCCTTATGACTGCTGTGAAGAACAAATAAGAAGGTAGGGTTTTGTGTATATTTTATTTAATACTAGTGGTTGGGTACACCTAAAGCATGTGTAGGTCAAATAAATAAATAATATACAAAATGTTTAAATATGTTGTAAGCAACTCAAATAGTAAGACCATTATTTATCAAATTGTGGTCTAGAGTTCAAGTCATGCCCTCTTCTCTATTTATTTTATTTTATTTTTAAATAACAAATCTTGCCTCTAAATTAATGACTTTCACTATAAATTTATTTTAGGATTTAAAATTAATTAAAAGATCCTCCAATAATATTTAGTTTGCACTTAAAGATTCATAAGCAAAATATTTGAGATTGTAAAATAATTATTACTCAATTATTTATTTGATTTGTATATTCGGGTTCTCACATTTGTACTTGTTACATCAAGTAATCTGTTGACCTTTTCAACCTCCCAAGCAAAAAGATTTCTTCTAAAATTCAATCTACATTGCCCTGATTCACTTCTTCTTTCCGTTACATGATGAAGTGATTCATCTTTCCTAGTTATAAGGCTAAATAATTTAGGAAATTTCCTTTTAAAATAATATTACCCACCCATCTATCTTCCCAAAAATGAATTCTGCTATCATTCCCAATCAAAATCTCAGAATTATCCATAATGAAACTAGGAAGCTAATGATACTGAGAGGAAACAACAACAATGTCATTCAAAATCCTTGAGAAGTTGTTGAAGTTTCCATAGAACATTATCATACACTCCATACCTCCACCACCACTTCATAAAAAGACAAGCATTTATATCCCTAATTAACATAATCCTCCAAGATCTTTACATTTGATAACTCCTCCCATTTAACGAGGTGGAAAAGCACCTTGGATTTTGTCAATTGATAACTCCTCCCATTTAACGAGGTGGAAAAGCACCTTGGATTTTGTCAATTGCCTTAGAAACACCTTCAGGAAGCTTGAAAATAGACAAATAGTAAATGGGTAAGCTTGCAAGAACTACCTTAATCAGAGTCACTCGGCCCATGAAAGATAACATTCTCCTCTTCCATGTGGCAAGTTTCAAACCAATCTTCTCTATAATAGGTTTGCACATGCTCTTTTTCCTTGGGCTAGCTACAACCAAAATATATGCTATGCATTTGACTTAGTAGATTCTAGTTTAATTCCTCACCTGTTCATTAGAGATACTCGGACACCCTAGAGGAACCATAATTTATGTCCTTTGATAGTAAGATTTAGATTTACACTTAAATGGCTATAATGATTTTGATTCAAATAGTGATCTATACGAGCGCAAATCTACATTTGGATATATGCATTTTCAATAAACAATGTTATAGCAACATGGAGTAGCAGAAACAACCTTGCATAGCTTTATCAATTATATAGAAGTAGCGTATATTGCTTGCCCCTCAACTGTATAGGAAGTAGTTTGGTTGAAGATGATTTTCGAAGATCTTGACATTAATATAGATACTTCAAATCCTATGAAAATGCTATTGGATGGTCACCCCATGTGAAAGGGGTGTTCCATGGTTTTCTTCCTCTTCATATGAAACCAAGTGGATGGTAAAGGCTGCTAGAAGTCAAGGGAAAAGAAGCTTGGAGAAGCTTCAAGGAGGTCAATAATGGCTGCCACCAAACCCACCAAACTTGATCACCGGCTAGCCGTAAGATGAAACTGCTGCCAACTTGAATTTATATCTCTCATGTATGTGTATAAATGAGAGGAAGGAGAGGCATGGAAAGAGGGAGAAAATTAGTGAACCAGACAATGTAGAGAGAGAGAGAGAGAGAGAGAGACATAGAGATCTTCTATAGCAGAGAGGGAACTCCCTAGGTGTGAGAGAGGGAGTTGAGTGTTGTGTTGAGAGAGAGTCTTCTCCTCCAGTGTAATCTTTCTGTGATCTTTCCATTGATATAGTGTGTGATGCCCCAAATCTACACTAAGGGTTGTACTCAAGGGAAAGTCACTAATGAGTCCTATGGCCAATAACCAAGTAAGATCCTAGATAGCCGGAGGAGTCAAATTAGCCTCATTTCTAAGTCCAGCTTTCTTAGGTAGTGCACTACCCCTTTGATAGATCTTAAGAGACATTGACACAAGGTCTCATAAGCAACGTAGGGAATTATATTGGTGTTGGAATATAAATACATAATAGTAGAATAATTACAAATATCCTTAATTACAAAAGCTTGTCCCATCAACATTACATCCAAAAGAAAATTTAAAATTTCATATGTACTTTACAAAACAACAAAAGAAAATCCTAACTTTCTAGGATAGCCAAATGTCTTCGAAGGTTTCCGGTTCGTCGTCTTCTGTTGCGCGCTTCTCTTCAACACCTGGCATGGTATGCTGTGAGCTTTGAATGCCCAGTATACACACCCCCCCCATCCCTCTTTCCCAATTCAATACACAATAACATTTACAAAAAAAATAGAGGAAAGGGTCATGGAATTTAAGTTCATAGCACAGATTTTATGGTTAGTAGTTAGTCGTCTAGAAATCCCCCAAAGAGATTTCGTCCTCCCAACTCTAAGAATTGGATGCGGATTATTCGGTATACCTCCTCGTTTGCTGCTTTGTTGCAGACCTTACCTCAGATGCCTGTCAACGGTTATATATCGCGTAGTGCCAACTGCAAGGCCTCAAAAAAGACGGTAATGATGGGCTTTACCCAAATCCCTCCTTACATCGAACTACCTAGGGTCCAAATACAACTGCTCCATTCAAGGGTTCCGAAACAACCACTTGCACAAGATTTAATTTATCAAAGGGAACGCATCCCACAAACCAATAACTTCTTCTCATAAAAATAATCGGGTGATCAAAACCCCATTAGCCACCTCATTAAGTTTTTCGTTAGATTAATCATTGTAATTAGTTAGTACAAGCGATAAGGAAAATAAATTTGTATAAGTGTAGGCATCATCAAAGGATAAAAAAATACATAACCATGACATGTATAATATCATACCAAGACATGACTATATATAAGTAAGCACATTCATAAAGCCAAGAGCACAAAACATTAATGTAAACAAAATTTCCAAATTCAGAATCACTTAAAGATCAAGATTAAAAGAACTACCTCAGATTTTTCCCAAATCTGACCTTACTATGGTTCATAGAGAACTTTATCTAGTTTTCAGAACATTTTCGGAAATGGAATAGCTTTTGCAGATTTTTAGTTATTTCAGAAATACTCCAGCTCTGTCTAGATTCATCAACCGTTACGAAAATTAGATTTTCTCACAAACCGCTCACTCTTTTTTAATGAAACCAATTTCTCTTGAACGAAAACTCGCTAAGGAAGATTTTTCAATAAAATTGGGGTCCAGAAGAGTTTTCTACATTTTTCTATAATTTCTTAAAGCTCACTGATTTAACTTGTTCTTTGCAACAAGTATTAGAAAAATGAAATGAGCCATAAAAACACACCCATGATCCTTAAAAAAATTCTCACACACTCTCTATATGTCAAATAATACCCCTTTGAAACAGATCTTGAGTTCATGAAGGTTTGCTATGGAAACAAAATCACAAACTTGAAATAAAAAACATGTTGAAAATTTTAAAGGAGAAGATGAACACCACGTTTTCAAACATCATCCAACAAGTGTAGTAACTCCAAGTAACATATAAAATACGTTTCTAGCATGCATTATGAAAGGGAAAAACATGATGGTATTCATGGAGAGAAGATGTGAGAGAGGAACTACAAAAATTTCAGTTTTTCACGACGGCAAAATGCTGTCGCTAATACTTCTAATGTCGTATCAAAAAACTTTTAGTGACGACAAATGGGGGTCACAACAAAGGGTGTTTCTCAAACATTTTAGCGACAGTATGCTGTTGCCTTTTTTTTTGTGACAATAAATGTTGGCTTTTGCGATGGTGTTTTACTATCGCCTACAATATGTAAAAATTAAGACCTTTGCGACGGCAATGTTGTATCGTCTCTAAAATTTTTATTTGAGACGGAAAAAAAATGTTGTGACGAAATGTTTGTTTTTTTTTTTTGCAACAACATGACCTCTGTCACCACAATTCTTTTGCGACGACATTGCCTGTGTCGCCAAAAAAAAAAAACATTTTAGCTCTAATGTTTTTTTGCGACGATGTGGTGCTATCGCCAAAAAAAAAAAAAACCAAAAAATATTCAAATTACCTGTATTAAATGAAAAAAAAATTGAAAAATAAATCAATAATTGCATAATAATATAAAAATTCCTATATAGAAATAACAATTTCTTCATAATAAAAATATTCTTGCATTCGTAACTAGACATTAGCAAAATTATCCCACTACATAATGTTGTATAATACATATATAATGTTTAAATACATAATGTTGTTCATAATTCAAAATAACGTAAACCAAAAACAAAAGTTTTCCTCATCATTCTCCGTGGGTAACAAAAACAAAAGTTAGTCGCATTCTTCACAGGCATGCATTCCGCAAGAAACAAACTCGTACTCGAGAAATATCTGAAAAATAATAATAATAATAATAACAAGTAATGACAATACAATTATGTATTAATATGTTAATTAAAAAAAAATTAACTACTATACAATTACAAAGATAATTTTGCCTAGACCGAAATCTGGCTTTAACTACCAAACTGGGAATCCGATTCAAGTCCCTTCTTCTCCCACAAGTCTCTTGTGCCAAGGCTATCGTGTGTACCAAGTTTCGTGCTAATCTGACATCATTTGGTGATTTTAGGGCGTCAACATCTCAAATTCTAAGTTTCTTAAGGAATTAGTTTGCTTAGACCGAAATCCAGTTCTAACTCCCAAGTCGAGAACCTGATTCGAGTCTCATCTTCTCCCACAAGTCTGTCATGCCAAGGCAGTCGAGTGTGCCAAGTTTCATGCCAATCCAACACTGTTTGGTGATTTTGGGGCGTCAACACCTCGAATTTTAAGTTTCTTAAGAAACTAGTTTGCCTAGACCAAAATCCGGCTCTAACTCCCAAACCGAACACGATTCGAGTCTCGTCTTCTCCCACAAGTCTCTCGTGCCAAGGTAGTCATGTGTGCCAAGTTTCGTGCTAATCTGACGCCGTTTAGTGATTTTGAGGTGTCAACACCTCGAATTCTAAGTTTCTTAAGAAACTAGTTTGCCTAAACAGAAATCCGGCTCTAACTCCCAAACCGAGAACCAGATTCGATCTCATTTTCTCCTACAAGTCTCTCGTGCCAAGGTGGTCGTGTATGCCAAGTTTCATGCTAATCCGACGCTGTTTGGTGATTTTGGGATGTCAACACCTTGAATTCCAAGTTTCATAAGGAACTAGTTTGCCTAGACTGAAATCCGGCTCTAACTCCCAAACTGGGAACCCGATTCGAGTCCCATCTTCTCCCACAAGTCTATCGTGCCAAGGCGGTCGTGTGTGCCAAGTTTTGTGCTAATCTGATGCCATTTGGTGATTTTGGGCTGTCAACACCTCAATTCTAAGTTTCATAAGGAATTAGTTTGCCTAGATTGAAATCCGGCTCTAACTCCCAAATCGGGAATCTGATTCAAGTCCCATTTTCTCCCACAAGTCTATCATGCCAAGGCGGTCATATGTGCCAAGTTTCGTGCTAATCTGACGTTGTTTGGTGATTTTGGGGCGTCATTACCTCAAATTCTAAGTTTCTTAAGGAACTAGTTTGCCTAGACCGAAATCTGGCTCTAACTCCCAAACCGGGAACCTGATTCGAGTCTCATTTTCTCCCACAAGTCTCTCGTTCCTAGGTGGTCATGTATGCTAAGTTTCATGCTAATCCAACATTGTTTGGTGATTTTGGGTTGTCAACACCTTGAATTCTAAGTTTCTTAAGGAACTAGTTTGCCTAAACCGAAATCCAGCTCTAACTCCCAAACCGAGAACCCGATTCGAGTCCCGTGTTCTCCCATAAGTATCTCATGCCTAGGCGCTCGTGTGTACCAGGTTTCATGCTAATCCGATGCTGTTTGGTGATTTTGGGACGTCAACACCTCGAATTCTAATTTCTTAAGGAATTAGTTTGCCTACACTGAAATCCAGCTCTAATTCCCAAACTAGGAACCAGATTTGAGTCTCGTATTCTCCCACAAGTGTCTCGTACCTAGGCGGTCGTGTGTGCCAAGTTTCGTGCTAATCCAACGCCGTTTGGTGATTTTGGGGCGTCAACACCTCGAATTCTAAGTTTCTTAAGGAACTAGTTTTCCTAGACCGAAATCCTGCTCTAACTGCCTAACTGAGAACCCGATTAGAGTCTTGTATTCTCCCACAGGTCTCTCATGCCTAGCGGTGATGTGTGCCAAGTTTCGTGTAAATCCGATGCCATTTGGTGATTTTGGGGCGTCAACACCTCAAATTCTAAGTTTCTTAAGGAACTAGTTTGCCTAGACAGAAATCTGTCCCTAACTGCCAAACCAGGAACCCGATTCGAGTCCCATATTATCCCACAAGTCTCTCATGCCAAGGCGGTTGTTTGTGCCAAGTTTCTTGCTAATCCAACGCTATTGAGTGATTTTGGGTGGTCAACACCTCAAATTCTAAGTTTCTTAAGGAACTAGTTTACCTAGACCGAAATCCGACTCTAACTCCCAAACTGGGAACCCGATTTGAGTCCTGTCTTCTCCCACAAGTCTCTCGTGCCTAAGCAGTTGTGTTAGGATTTACTTTTGTGTCATTTACCTGCTATCATTGCTAAGTTACCTTTGTGGGTGAAGTGACGTAATTATCCAAAGGAGTGAGATTTGTTTGCAGGTTTTTAATACTCACATCTGTTACACTGTCATGGTCTTGTCCAAAGCCTTAACTTTGTTTTCTATTTGTTGAGATTTGTCTTTAGTGTGGATTGAGTGTCTCATTTTTTGTTTTTACACTATGAGCTTTACTTTGAATAATGTTATGCAGTATTTACATATTTATGTATTCTTGGTTCTTCCAGGCTACATTAATCTGTGTTGGGACAAGATGTGTGCTACCCCATTTATAAAACCCAATTATGATGCTTCTAGATATACATAAACAGCCCACAAGGTTCAACCCCACCACAAAAAAGAAAAAATAAAGAGAGAGAGAGAGCGAGAGAGAGAGAGATTTGTTTAAAACAATTTGCATAAGACAATGAAAATATTCAAAAATATAAGTAAAAGAATGTGAATTGACCAATCTATCACTTGATACAACATTAATTAGTATGAAAACTTGATTTCAATAATCCACTCACCTCCATCCCATGGAGTGTCATCAGGACTGCAATCCACACCAAGCAAATGGCTTATTCAACCATACATAAAAATCGCATGGAAACAAAATAAGTAAATAAATAGATACAAAATTTCACAAAATAATAATTTTTTCAAAAAAAAAAAAGAAGAAGAAAGAAATAGAAAAAAACAATTGAAATTACGAAGTGTTATATTGTTGTCTTGGGGTGCACTGTTGATTCCTGCAGGAGGGTGTTGTTGCAACCTCTTGAAATCTCTCATCAACCTCTTCCTTGCAAGTGTTGACATTGTTACCACCTCTGTAATTCAAAACTATCACAAACACAAACTTAATTGAACAACAATCTCCTATGCCCTCATGAAATCTAAATACAAAATCTACAGTGGTAACTAACAAACAAGATACCCAATAATTTATATTATACCGTCAATAGCATGAGAACGTTTCAATTTCATTTAAGTGCTTAATCTAATCAAATTCACACCAAATGCAATACAAAAAGTAAAAGAAAAAGTTGAAAGCCATGTTTTATCAAGTAACCAAATTACCAACACTTGAAATTACAATGACAAAGAGGATATAGACTAAAATTAGGGTTTTGTTTCACAATTCAGTAGTTGCACCGTAAAAAGTCCCAAGTTCATCCCCTCCATTCTATCTCTGAAAACAAACGGGGCCTAAAGTCCCAAGTTCATTCCATCTAAAACAAATGCCTCTCTCAATTAGTATCCCACAAGAATGTCCCTCCCTAGTGCATGTATGTCCTCATCAGCGTATGTATCATTATTTTTTCATTGCAATATGGCATACATACAGCTCTGCATCAGCTCATAACCACTGTAATACAAGCAAACCCTCTCTCTACTAATCGGAGGGCACATGGGTTTTGCTCATATGGTGTCGGAAAATCCAATATCGCATAGCCGGCATAGATTAAACTACAAATTTCAGGTCTTTTCTCTAATCCTCGAGATTTATCCTAATAGATCAAAGAACACAGATAAAGAATTGGGTTTAAGACAATGAATTTATAAAATTAAACAAAAATTTCAGTTAACCCGGCACAGTAGAGATGTGAAGACGAAGAAGAAAAAAGCTAACCTGGTTTAGAGATTGAGATTGACTAAGAGAGTTGAAGAGAGACATGCCGCACCGTCACCGCTCGATCGCCGCCATCTCATGTTACTCGCTGCTGTCGCTCAACGCCGTCAATTCGATGCTCGCCGTTGTCTGTCGCTGCTTATAATCGAGAGACAGAGAGAGAGGGAGTTGCAAGAAGATATGGGGATTTTTGATAGGGTTTTTGGTTCAAAAGATTAAGGATTTTTGAGATTGGAAATTTTTGGCTAAATAGGGAAAAACAAGCACGAAGGGAAAGAAAAGCCAAGTGCTCAGATTTTGTTTTGTTTGTTTTTTTTTTTTTTTGCGACGTCAAGTTTTACTGTCACAAATGAAAATTTAAACAATAAAATGACATTATTTAGCTAATTTTTTTGTTTGCGACGGGGGATTGTCGTCGCCAAAAACCCTTATTTGCGACGGGGGGAGGTTGTCGTCGCAAAAAACTCATTTTTTTGGCAAAAACCTCAGTGCTCATTTTACAGCGCAGTGATAGCTAGAGAGAGAGAGACAGAAAAGAGAGAGAAACAAAAGATGATCAGCGATAGATAAACAGAGAGAGAGAGAGAAGAGATGAGAGAGATGAGAGAGATAGAGAAGAGAGATGAGTAAGAGATAAGAGAGATAAGTGAGAGAGATGGAGAAGAGAGATGAGTGAGAGACACATAAAGAAAAAGGGACACATACACACACACACACACACACACAGACCTATTTCATTTTTTGACTTTTTTCTCTTTTAACAACAATGGGCTAGGAGAAAGAGATGAGTACGATTGAGAAAGAAGATAGATGAGTGAGTGAGAGAGAGAGAAAGACAAAAAGACAGAGAGAGAAAGAGATAAGGAGAGAGAGAGAGAGAAAGCAAAAAGAGTTGAACGAGAGATATAGAGAGAAGAGAGAAGAGAGATGAGCGTGAGACACAGAGAGAGAGAGGCCTATTTTATTTTTTGACTTTTCCACTTTCGACAACAATGGGCTAAGAGAAAGAGATGATTGATTAAGAGAAATGAGAGATGGATGATTGAAAGAGAAGGTAGATGAGAGAAAGAGAGAGAGAGAGAGAGAAAGAGATGAAAAAAAAGAGATCGATAAATTGAGAGGGAGATCGGTAAATGAGATGAAAAGATTAATGTTATTTGCGATAAAAAAGAGATGGATAAATTGTCAAAAGTGGGTGAAAAGATAAATGTTATATCAAAATAGTATTGTTTTTTTTTTAATTTATTTGCGATGGCACCTATTGCTGTCACAAGAAACTTTGTTATTTGCGACTGTAGTTCATGCCGTTGCAAAAAATAGCTTTATTTATGACAATAGGGGTTGCCGTCGCAAAAAGTGCACATTATTTGTGACTGCATTGTTGCTGTTGCAAAAACTTACTTTTTTGTGGTAAGAAGTGGTGCCGTCGCAAAAACTCATTTTTTTGCGACGGTAAGTGGTGTCGTCGCAAATGCTTCCATGTTATATGCCTCATTTTCTTGTAGTGAGGTTTACCTTAGCCTGCTAGATTTTTTTCCTACTTGTTTTCTTTCTTTCTTCTCTTTTTGTCAAACTCACTTGTAGTGAGGTTTACCCCTTTTTCTTTCTTCTCTTTCTTCTCTTTTTTTCCTATATTCCCCCTCTTTCTTCTCTCTTATGCCGTTTGTTGTGTGTGTATGAAGTGACAAAAAGAAGCTAGCAAGGCTTGTATTTATAGGCCAAGAAGGAAAGAGAAAATGGTTAAATCTCAATAGAATTGATCTAGTTTGGTTGGTTTGTAATTGGATAAAGTTAGGATTAGTGTTAATTAATCTTGATTAAGAAAAAGTAATCCTATTTATTAGTTGTGGACGCACCCTCGGGGGGGAGGGCCTATGCTACCACAGTTCGGACTCATTTGTCACGGTTCTTAATCTGATCTTGCAAAGTGCAATGCAAGACTGATAAATCACCAAAGAGTCCAAATCCGGCAAATCGTTTTTGGAAAACAGATTTTTAAGAAAGAAGTGCCAAACATGGACTGCTTTGCCAGATACAGAGTCGCCACCTAAATATTTATTTTGGGGGAATTTAGGAAACTCTGACTCGTTGCCTAAGGCCACGTGTCCGTCATCACTAAAGTTGCCTCGGCTCGGGAACTTGGGTATGATTGGGGAAGGTCATCTATCAGCACCCCTGCTCGCCCGATCAAAGATCGGCCTGTACTAAGCATGATATTTTGTTTTGAAAACATATTGTAACAGGTCCGTGGGGGGGACCTCGCTACAGTTCGGACTCGACTTGTTTCTTCTCTCTTATGCCGTTTGTTGTGTGTGTATGAAGTGACAAAAAGAAGCTAGCAAGGCTTGTATTTATAGGCCAAGAAGGAAAGAGAAAATGGTTAAATCTCAATAGAATTGATCTAGTTTGGTTGGTTTGTAATTGGATAAAATTAGGATTAGTGTTAATTAATCTTGATTAAGAAAAAGTAATCCTATTTATTAGTTGTGGACGCGCCCTCAGGGGGGAGGGCCTATGCTACCACAGTTCGGACTCATTTGTCACGGTTCTTAATCTGATCTTGCAAAGTGCAATGCAAGACTGATAAATCGCCAAAGAGTCCAAATCCGGCAAATCGTTTTTGGAAAACAGATTTTTAAGAAAGAAGTGCCAAACATGGACTGCTTTGCCAGATACAGAGTCGCCACCTAAATATTTATTTTGGGGGAATTTAGGAAACTCTGACTCGTTGCCTAAGGCCACGTGTCCGTCATCACTAAAGTTGCCTCGGCTCGGGAACTTGGGTATGATTGGGGTAGGTCATCTATGAGCACCCCTGCTCGCCTGATCAAAGATCGGCCTGTACTAAGCATGATATTTTGTTTTGAAAACATATGTGTTCTTGTTCCGGTTAATTAGCTAGAATTACTATGTGATGCCCACAACACACAAGTATAGACTAGATTGCCTAATTTGGAACAAAGCATCGCATATCCGTTTGTTTGGAAATGGTTTGAAGTTTGCTACTCACAAGTAGGCTAAAACACGGCTTTCAATGTATTATTCCAATTCAAGTAATTCAACCTTCACCCACAGGCATTCAGGCAGTTTAAGTCACATAAGCAATTAGCCGTATGGCAAGCATGCTGTCATGTTAACACTCACACACATGCAAGATGCTAAAGAATAAACACTCAGTGTACTCCGAGCCAAAACAAGGAACATGTTAGTAATCAATATATAATCAAAGTCCATGTTAAGATGGCTAATGCAACACATACAAAATGCAACTAGACTAGGCTCGGCTAATCTAAAATGGCATGTGAAATGCAGCAATTCAATACACGTATTCAAGTTGGATTTGAAATACTTATGCAATTAGTATGATGCGTCGAGCTCGGTGCGTGCAACACGAATGAATGATGCAAACATGCATTGCATGAGAATGTAACTGAAATATGCCCTAAATCTAACCATCGTAAGCGGTTAAATAAAAAGGAGAAAGAGATGGAGGTTTGGAAGACATGCATCACACACACGCACACTTATTACAACACTTGGCTCTCTCGACGGGGAGACCGAAAGAATAATACAAATGAACTAATTAACTAACTAATTAATTATTACAAAATACTTAACTAATTAACCAAATTAATTAAGCTACAAAAACAGTAAAGAGGCCTCGAGAAGAGGGACAAATGCATGCTCGGTCGGTTTCGCTCGGAAATCCGTTCCCATGCCACTAAAAACTGTGCCAACTTCTGTGACACTTCTTAATCACCTTGGGGACATTCTGAGAGTCCATCGGCCAAGGGATAGGGCTATTGACCAAGGGAATGGTTCCATCGACCAATTATAAGGCTCTCGGCCAAACATACTTAGCCGATCGGCATTGAACATGGTCGGTCGACCATCTATTCCTGCAGAGTGCTGTTTTGCTGTAGCAGAGGACAAACAGAGCATGGCAATGTATTTACAATGCAATGTTTGCACAACCACTCTGCCTATTATGTCATGAGCTCAAGGGAGTATAGTCCTCGACCCTCGGACCATCAATCACGCATTTCAATGCATGATGGTCAAAGAAGTCAAGTGTGCAACTTCAATATCAAATGAAATGCACACAAAACACATAAAAGGGCCCCCAACCTCTATCATGGTTGATCAAGAGGCAAAGGATGCATGCACAATGCTATGCAACCTAAGCATGCAAGCAAACTAATGCAACATGAGTATGCAAGCAACAACGCTATACAAGGCAATTAGCATATAACAATATACAAAGACAAGCATGCAAACGAGCATGTTACTTAACAAGCATGCAAAATGTGACTTAAGCATGCAAATATGCAAGACATGTGACAACATTCAAGCATATAACATGTGAGGCAAACATGTAACAATGTGTTGAGCAAAATAAAAAAAGAGAATGCATGCCAGATGCGTTACAATTTAGGCATGCAACAACATGTCATGGACCAGGTACACACAAGGCACAATTAAACTAGCATGCTACACCGTGCACTTTACCAAATATGCAACAATCATGTAACATCATACAAGGCAAGCATGCAATAACATGCGGGGATGGTCTTGAACCAAAATGGACAACTCTCGAATAGGTCCATATCAGTGGCCAAAAATGCTAAGGGATAAGGGACAAAATCACATTCAAACATGCATGATAATTGGCCTAACATTCAAGCATCAAGGGGCAACTTTTGAGAACACTTAAAAGGAATGAAAGGCATGCAAATGTAGCAACTTTACATGCTCTGAAATGAGGCTAGGAGTGATGCCAAATCAGTTAAACCAAACAAGTGTAGCATGTAAGGAGGCCCAAAGCTTATGGCTAGTGAAGGGACTTGAACCAAAGCTACACAAAACAAAGGCGTATGGCAAGCATGACCCAAAATAGTCCTAAAACATGGCAAAGTAAGCCTAAAACATGCAATGACCAAAGCCAAAACAAGCTAAGACAAAGGGGGAAAATCATGAGGCATACAAGGCCACCAAAGAGGTGTTACACTACGCCTAATACAACCAAACATGGCATGATTTAAGCAACCAAAAACAGAGTTATGGCATGTCAAAATGAGCCCAAAAACCCACTTAGATGGCATCCCAAAGACCTAAGCATGGTGGCATACGCAATGACACATTCATGAGGCACAAAACACAAACCATTTAAAGCATCAAAGGAGCGATAAGTGCAAATATTCAAACATACTATATGGACTGAAATAACATTATAAGTAATGCCAAACCACTGAAATGATCCAAGTAGAGCATGCTAGAGGATTCAACACTCGACGCCTACAAGCTAGATTGTAGGGTAGCTATACAAAGCAAGTCATAGATGGCCAAGAAAACCAAAATCAGACCTCGAGCATACCAAAACATGGATAAAAGCTTCTGGAAGTCGAGCCAAAATCATGCTAGAAAGACGTGTTACAACATGATGCATGTTGGGTTATTTCATGGAATTACAAGACAAGTATACCAAGTATGCATGGCATGTCTAAACCAAGTCAAAACAGTGCTATATCATGGCAAGACAACCACAAATACCAGCTAAGACATGGTTAACATGAACTTAACAAAGGTGCTCACATATGAGGCAACTATGACAAGTATTGAAGACAACACGGAGAGGGGATGACCCTCTCCTTCTTAGGACCTTAAAACACCTCTGGATTTCAGGGGTGGGAAGGCCAATACAAGGTGGTCCCGGAGCTCACTAAAAGGGCACAAACATGAGGCCAACCAAGGCCTAAGAGGAGGTAAACAACCCCAAACACCAAAGTAATCTGAAACAACTATTTTAAGCATTTAAAAACAGAACTTTTATCAGTTATAAGTTAAGCTTAAACACAAATGAAAGATAGGCTAAAAGCTTAAGCAAGAAAGGGGTATGTAAAGGTAAGAAGCTAACCTTTGTAGAACCTCTTCAAGAATAAAGCTCCAGTAGGTTTTCTGAGTTTAACCCAACCCAAAAACACTGAAATCAACCTCCTAGTTCCTCAGTAACCAAGGATGGTGTTCTAGTGTGTGTTTGTGTACAATAGTAAGACAATATTATACTTTTGGACACAAAACAAAGCTAAAACAAGAAGAATAGATACAACACTATATCTATCCTCTCAAGAACCAATTTTCTAAACCCTGGAGGAGGGAGGAGGGGCTCCCTCTTTATAGAGGCTCAAATTCTAAAGCTTCCAAGAGAAGCTAAACAAGAGGCAAATGTCATAGATGGCCAAGAAAACCAAAATCAGACCTCGAGCATACCAAAACATGGATAAAAGCTTCTGGAAGTCGAGCCAAAATCATGCTAGAAAGACGTGTTACAACATGATGCATGTTAGGCTAAAACATGGGATTACAAGACAAGTATATGAGGCATACATGGCATGTCTAAACCAAGTCAAAACAGTGCTATATCATGGCAAGACAACCACAAATACCAGCTAAGACATGGTCAACATGAACTTAACAAAGGTGTTCACATATGAGGCAAATATGACAAGTATTGAAGACAACAAGGAGAGGGGATGGCCCTCTCCTTCTTAGGGCCTTAAAACACCATCCCTCTGGATTTCAGTGGAAGGAAGGCCAATACAAGGTGGTCCCGGAGCTCATAAAAAGGGCACAAACATGAGGCCTAAGAGGGGGTAAACAAACCCAAACACCAAAGTGATCTTAAACAACTATTTCAAGCACTTAAAAATAGAACTTTTATCAGTTATAAGTTAAGCTTAAACACAAATGAAAGATAGGCTAAAAGCTTAAGCAAGAAAGGGGTATCTAAAGGTAAGAAGCTCACCTTTGTAGAACCTCTTCAAGAATAAAGCTCCAGTAGGTTTTCTGAGTTTAAACCAACCCAAAAACACTGAAATCAACCTCCTAGTTCCTCAGTAACCAAGGATGGTGTTCTAGTGTGTGTTTGTGTACAATAGTAAGACAATATTATACTTTTGGACACAAAACAAAGCTAAAACAAGAAGAATAGATACAACACTATATCTATCCTCTCAAGAACCAATTTTCTAAACCCTGGAGGAGGGAGGAGGGGCTCCCTCTTTATAGAGGCTCAAATTCTAAAGCTTCCAAGAGAAGCTAAACAAGAGGCAAATCTCTCCATACACGTGTATGGAGGGGGTTAATTGTGGGCACAAAATATCTGCATAAAGCAGATGAACAGGATTCGGCCAGCAAAAAAGGCCGATCGACCAACACAATGGCCGACTGACTAAATATAGTGCCGATCGGCCAACACTCTTGGCCAATGGAAAGAAAAATGGGCCGATGGCTTCAAGCCTTGGCCGGTAAGGTGTAGGGATGGCTAACACGCCGCTTTCTTCCCTTAGAAGCAAAAACACAAGTGTTTGGTCCACAACCAAGTACAAAACAATCAAGTTGGGAGATCTTGCGGCAAGGCGCGTAGCCGAGACCTCCGAGAACTTAGAACGTACATGAACATGGATGATCATTGAGTGTTCAAATGATGACGTCCAAGTCTTGAGGACGGTCAGAAATGGGGTGTCTACAATTGCCCCTCTTCGACAGAACTCGAAAGTCGTAATAATGATGGGAGTGAATGTCAAAGCCCCGAGACGACCCATTTTTTGACAAGGCCGAAGACTTAGACAAAGCATACGAGCTAGCAAGATATGTGCCCGAAGGCAGGGGGCATAATGTAAAGACAATGCATAAAGCTGAATCATAACTTATGATCATGCAAAGGAAGCTGTAACAAAGCAAAATGTGCAACTGTTTTAAGTAGGAGAAAACAAAGCTAACTACATTACATGCAAAAAAGGATGTAAGAGAATTATACAATTCTCGTTATGTCTCACGCGGAGAATACAATACCTGTTCGGTTCGTCTGGTCGTGCTAGCTTCAAATGAACCGTACATACAATATCGTGCCTGAAAAGGAAAAGAAACTTAACAGGTACAACATCGTTAGAAACATGCATAGCAATGCAAGTGAGAAGTGCGCGACAACGCGGGTGAAGTGTGCATAACAATGCAATGCACTAACAAGCACAGGTAGGGTGCACAAGGTAGCTCGAACGTAATGCAATGCACTAACAAGTGCATGAGGTGCGCAAAATACCGTGAATGATGCAAAATGCAATGCACTAACAAGTGCATATGATATACGCAAGATAGCGCGATGCGTAAAATAGCGCAAACGTAATGCATGAAAAATGCAATATGAAATGTAATACACTAACAAGTGCATGTATGCAGTGCGCAAGATAGCGCGATGCACAAAATAGCGCGAAATGCAATGTAATGCATGTAGTGAACAAAACAGTACGATACGCAAAATAGCGCGATTGAAATGTATACAAAATGTAATGAGATGCACAAAACAATGCGATGCGCAAAATAGCGCGATTGAAATGCATGCAAAATGCAATGAGATACACAAAACAGTGCGATGCGCAAGATAGCGCGAATGAAATGCATGCAAAATGCAATGAGATGCACAAAACAGTGCGATGCGTAAAATAGCGCGATTGAAATGCAATGCACAAAATAGTGCGATGCGCAAAATAGCGCGATTGAAATGCATGCAAAATGCAATGGGATGCACAAAACAATGCGATGCGCAAAATAGCGCAATTGAAATGCATGCAAAATGCAATGGGATGCACAAAATAGTGCGATGCGCAAAATAGCGCGATTGAAATGCATGCAAAATGCAATGAGATGCACAAAACAGTGCGATGCGCAAAATAGCGTGAATGAAATGCATTGCACAAAACAGCGCGATGCGCAAAATAGCGCGAATGAAATGAAATGCAAAATGCAAAATGAAATACAATGCACTGACAGGTGCATATGATGTGATGAAATATGATATAAAAAATGCAAAAGGGGATAAACTCCAACAATGCTGAAATCATGAGAAGAGGAAAAACGAATAATCAAGCGCGCATACAACGCAACCCGAGATAAATTCCAAACACGCTGAAATCGCGTAAGGAAAGGGACACTCAAACTATACTGAAATTGTGAGAGGAGGTCCAACAACCTGCCCAGCGCGTCTACAACGCAACCTGAGATAAATTCCAAACACGCTGAAATCGTGTAAGGAAAAGGGACACTCAAACCACGCTGAAATCGTGAGAGGAGGTCCAAAACAACCCGCCCAAGCGCACATACAACGCAACCTGAGATAAATTCCAAACATGCTGAAATCGTGTGAGGAAAAGGGACACTCAAACCACACTAAAATTGTAAGAGGAGGTCCAACAACCTGCCTAGCGTGTCTACAACGCAACTTGAGATAAATTCCAAACACGCTGAAATCGTGTGAGGAAAAGGGACACTTAAACCACGCTGAAATCGTGAGAGGAGGTCCAACAACCCGCCTAGCGCGTCTACAACGCGACCTGAGATAAATTCCAAACACGCCGAAATTGTGTAAGGAAAAGGGACACTTAAAGCACGCTGAAATCGTGAGAGGAGGTCTAACAACCCACCCAAGCGTGCATACAACGCAACCTGAGATAAATTCCAAACACGCTGAAATCGTGTAAGGAAAAGGGACACTCAAACCACGCTGAAATCGTGAGAGAAGGTCCAACAACCCACCCAGCGCGTCTACAATGCAACCTGAGATAAATTCCAAACATGTTGAAATCGTGTGAGGAAAGGGGACAAAAGGAGAAACCTAGGGACAAATCCCCACTATTTCGGAAGGAAAGACAAACATAAGGACATATCCCCGTGTTTCGAAAAGAAGAAGAGACATAAGGACGTATCCTAGCGTCTCTAAAAAAGAAGGAAACATAGGGACGTATCCCTGTGTTTCAGAAATGAAGGACCTCTCAGCGTAGCACACCCGAGGAAGGAAAGAGAAAATCTCTCAGCGTAGCACACGCGAGAAAGGAAAAGCAGAACCTCTCAGTGTAGCACACACGAGAGGGAAAGGAGAAAATCTCTTAGCGTAGCACACGCTAGAGGGGAAAGGTACCAGTCAAACTGGACCAGAACGTCTCTGAATGAACAGTACATACAATACTTTGCGTAAATGAGGAAGAAACTCGAAAGGTAGAATGCAATACAATGCATGATGTTTAATGAAAGTAATAAACAAACAAAGAGGCGCTTTAGATAGCACCTCACAGGGTAAGTGGTGGTAAACCGCTCTACTTTGACGGGGATCCCCCCCTCCTATGTTCTTTGAACACCTACCTTCAACTCGCAGTACAAAGGTCTAAAATGCTGACAAGGAGTAACATCTGCTGGGGAACCACGGATGCCGCTTTTCTTCCTGATCATACTCACAACTTTCCCTATTCTTCAACGGGGTGACAGACTAAGTTGATTCAGTATCCAGAATCGAGGCGCGTACCTGCTACCTCAACCTATGGGGCTTCCATACAGATTTCAAGCCGAGGATATGCCCCTGGGTATTCAAACTAGACTTTAGTCTCGGAAATTCCAAACCTTTGTGTTCTAGGCAACAACCATTCGAACTCTAGTTTCCATCGCCGCAATTGATTTCCTAGGAACTCATCGCAAACACAACCAAGATGCCTCTGGTAGGAATTGGTACTCAGGGAGAGCACTTCTGATCGCCATTCTAGCATAGAAACAACTGACACAATATTTCGTTTGTTTTGAACACACAGCCCTTACAGCACACTACTCATTCTGAACACACAGCCCATCACACAGTACCCGATTTATTCTGCGCCCGGCTTATTCAACGTACTGCTCACTTTGAACCCATGGCTTATAACACAGTACTTGGTTTATCCTGCACACAGCTCATTCAACGCATTGCTCACTCTGAACCCATGGCTCACAACACAGTACTTGGTTTATTCTGCACCCGGCTTATTCAACGCACCACTCACTTTGAACCCATGGTGTATAACACAGTACTTGGTTTATTCTGCACACAGCTCATACTGAACATACGGGATGTACAGAAGTCGAAACATACTCAGATGCTCTGAATTTTCCCTCTTTTCTTCTGCTTCGCAGTCCAGAACCCACATAGCTTCAAATAGGTCCTGGTTCCACTGTTCTGACGCGACCTGGGTTAAACCCTGCGGTTTTACTAGAGAACAAATTCTTGTTTTGCACAAATGTGGAGAACAACGCAGCACTCCAAGCACAAAACGATTTATTTTTGATATTGAAAGATGAGTTCTTAACCAGGTATTGAGCCTATGATTGAACATAGTTAAAAACGACTCAACTAAGACAAACAAGAGGTAAACAACCTAAACACATCGAGTAAAACTCGAAATGACTCGAAACGACTCAAAACAAGAATCGAGACAAACAAAACAAAAAACACGACACTCAGACGCATTACAATGGTGAGAGACCTCTTAGCTCGCGAGGAGCCAGTTTCTCCAGGTATTGTTTCCCACCCTTTCTTATTTGTGATTCTCACATCACTCGGCCCTCAGGCTCTGTTTTTCTGAAAAGCCCTTTTCTCACTTTTTCTCTCAGCGCACATCTCTCTATTCTTTAATCTCTCTTCTTTTTTATCCCTTCCTTGGGTGGTTGATGGATAAACAGAAAGTTGTGGGCTGTTGCCCCTAGCATTCCGCTAGATTCTTCTTCTTCTGCTCAAAACAGTGAACTTTCCCACAGAGGGGGTACGCTACAACTGGGTGTGTAGCAAATCTGCAATTCACATCGGTTGACGATGCTCTGCTGGGGAGTTTGGATGTGATCAGATCTGTCCAGATTATGGAATGGAATATCTTGATCCATTCCAATTCGTGCTTTGCACTGAGCCTGATACCTTGCTGCTTGGAGGATGAGAGAGCTTTTGGCCCTTTTCTGACAGCTTCAGATGTGCCCTTTTCTGGCAAATAGAGTGCCCTTCTGGCAAATAGAGTGCCCTTTCTGGCAAGTATGTTGACAATGGGGAAAAGACAGAACCCCTGACTCAACTGTGCCCCTAGTTCATCATTTTGACCATTTTTTGTTTTGGTTTTCTATTAAAACAATTTTGACCAACATAAGAGTTAGATTAACATAGTTGTTCAACTTTTGAATTGAAAATCATGAAAGTCAGGCTATGAGCACTGAAAATTTTCATTTTTTTTAGGTCCAAGAAAAGGGTCCAGTTTTGGAAAAAATGGAACAATTTTTGAGAAAATTAGTCAACCTCAGAAAAAAATTTCAAAAACTATTTTCGCAAACGACCACTGCTGAACAAGCACGGAACCTACTCTCGAGGTGCACAATCTCAGATCCGAAGGAAAATTGCCCCTTGTTTGAGGAGAGCTGCATGGCAACGGAAAGCTCTCCCTTGTTTGAATAGCACCACAGCGCATCGGTAACGGAAAGTTGCCCCTTGTCTGAATGGCACCGCAGCGCATTGTATGGCAACAGAAGGTTGCCCCTTGTTTGAATTGCACCGCAACACCGTATTCAGTCCTCAAAGTGACGATCACAACCAAACTCTCGGATACAGAGAAGGCAAAGATGATCAACACCAATACATGGACACACTCGATTTGGAAGTGTTTGTGGCTGGACTTCAGAATGAAGTTGCCTACGTATCCCAAACATGGGAATCAAGCCTTATGTAGTTCAGGTTAAGATACACTCGGGTATTAACCTCTCATTTTGTGCTCTAACTTTTGCCAAGGCCGCCCTTCTGGGTTTTCAACCTTGCGAGCTTTGTTCTTCTTTTCTTTTCATTTCTTTTCATCAATCTTTTCAAGATTTTTTATTTCTTTTTCTTCATTTTTTTTGCATTTTTCTTTTCTTTTTTTTTTCTTGCTCTAACTTTTGCCTGGGTCACCCTTCCGGGTTTTCGGCCTAGCGAGCCTCTCAAGGGTAAAAGTGTAGCTTTGTCCATGTCAAATGGTTTTAAGATCTCGAAACCATCTGAATCCAGGAGAATGGCTGTTATTCGCTGATAATGTAGGAGCCCATCCAATGGGGGCTGAATTTTCCCCTAGTGTTGCGGATAGGAACTTGGTTGTTCTTCAGCAATACTTTCTTCTTTCCTTCCTTCTGGGATTTGGCATTCTTGTCGATCTTTTTAGCTTGAGAAATGTCCTTATTCTTGACTCTTCGAGCACATCTGGCATTTTTGCCCCTAGTTCGAGGGGTGCTTTTGATCTAGCTTCGCAAGCTTCCTTTGATCATATCTGATATTCTCGCCCCTAGTTCATGGGTTGCTTCTGATCCGGCCACACGGGCCTTACATTGTGGTTGACCGTTGAACATTCTGAATTACTTGCCCCTAGTTCATGGGCTACTTCAAATCTGGCCACACAGGCCTCACATTGTAGTTGACCGTTGAACATTCTGAATTCAAGTTCAAAGTTTGGAAGCAAAAGGGTTGAGTCTCGAGGCTAAGAGCGATCCTAAGCTGCACAATCTCAAGAGCGATTCCACACAGGTTTTCGTAGAACCACGCAAAATATTTTTTGAAATCTTTTAAGAAAGCGACAAATCGCTCGCGCTAAAGACAGTGTAGAACCAATCTGGATCAAGCCAGGATCCTTCTCAGTACTTACATTAACAAACATGATCTCAATCATTAAGGGCATAGCATGCCTCTTTTCCTCTCAATTGATCAATTTTTTTACAAATCCCAAGGAATTCCTCCCTCTTTGTTTTCACCACAGTGTTAGAAAAAGTTTTAAAAAACTTAGGTCAATGCAATGATTTCGAAGCACAGAAGAGCAGGTGGAATGCACCGCCGTTTCAATCTAAACTTGCTGGCATAACAGGCTCAAAGCAGAAATAAGCACAAAAACATGAAGAACCACTACTGTTTCATTCAAATCTTCTGGTGTAACTGGCTCTACAGCAGAGACAAACTCAAAAGAAAGGGAAAAGACAATCACAAAATAAGACAATGATGTTCGAGGTAACAACCCCGGAATCACCCGACTCCTATACAACAGGACTGACTCGATATAACAAGACAGACCTTTAAGCAAAAAGACTTACTCGAAACAAAGAGACAGACCCAAAACAAAACCATAGAACTGACTCAACGCCCAAGTAAGAAAGTACAAAACCCAGCATTCACGCAAAATGCTCAAAACAGTGCGTGCCATACACCACATCTGAGATAAACCAAGCGCCGTCCGCAAGTGGACCTATTCCTGATCACATACTTGTACTATCCTTGAAGTCCACCAACTCAGTGGTGACAGACTTTGCTGAGCTCGATGGGAGAATGACCCCGTCATCAAACAGATCCTGTACTTTGTGGCGAAGTCGGAAGCAGTTGTCGGTGGTGTGACCAGTTTGTTGATGGTACGCGCAGTACTGAGTAAAATCACGTGAGAGAGGGAGATTACTCGGGAGAGGCCGAGGCTTAAGAGGCTTGAGATGACCTTTTTCAGTGAGGATTCGAAGAGCCTTAGACAATGGCATGTAAAGGGCATGAAAGACCCTGCGCCCTCGGGGCAGATACTTCGAAGTCTGTGGACCTTTGCTGGATGCACTGGCAAAAGGATCGGCAGGTGCTGCCTTAGCTCTCTGATCTTTTCTAGGTGCAGGATTAGGGTTGGGAGGAACAGTTCTGGTACGACGGTCCCTATCTCGATTTTCCCTTTGGCTTGAACTACTCTCAGTCTGAGTGGGAAAAAAATCATCCACAGTTTTTACAGTAATAGCGAGCACCCGCTGTTTATTCAGTCCTGCGACTTTCAAAGCCTCAGCTGCCCACAGAAGTTGTTCATAGGGATCGGTGTCTTCCTTCATCTTGTCCTTTCCACTAGCCTCAGCTTGGTGGACGGTTTGGGTTGCTTGATCAGAGTGGGGCCTTGTTGTTGTTGACATGTCATTGCCGGAGTTTGAAGTTCCCGGTATATGATGTGGCTGGCGTCAGAGCCAACATTCCGTAGGCTAGGTCAGCCACCAATCTTTGAAGATCACTGATCATTCCCATTAGCTCAAAAGTGGTGGGCTCACGAGCTTGGAAGAATTGGGGTTCCCAAATTGGATGCGCAGTGGGTGACCTAGGTGGGTGTGGTACTTCGACGTCGGTCTCGCCCTGCAAGATGATTCCTTGGTTTAAAGCAGTTGCCATGACCACAATCTCCTCTGAATTTTGTGTCATCATAAGTCTGCTGAACTAAACGGAGGTGATGGGACTAGTGCCTAATGGATCAGAAGTCTGCTTTGCCTCAGCGAAGGAGAACACTAGCTATTCTGAACTAAACCCCTGAACTGAAAGCCTTTGAATTGAAAGAGAAAACAGGCAGCACTTCAGCCCAATTTCATTAGAACTGACATAGGCATAGCATGAATAACTGTACTCTACTACTAATCATTGTTCCCCAAGATCACTGCCCCAAATCTTGAATCAGATACTCGCAGATATAACTGATTCTCAAAATACTGATACTGATGCCCGCAGGCCTGATACCTAGACTTGCAGACTGATATATGCATTCCCTGTAGAGATACACTCTAAAAGTACATAGCAAGTAAGTGAGGACCAATACACCCCTATGTTGGGGTAGGATTTCCCTGTCCTATTTTGTCAGGAGCTAGGGTTTTACTATGTACACAGCGGTTTCAAACAACCTATAACTGGATAAGCAACCTGTCCTAGATTGGAATGGTCACTATGGATTCTGAATATGCACTAAGTCGAATGGTCAAGAAGGGGTGCCCCGGTAAAAATCGAGGTTTGTGTTCCCGTGGTGGCAGAGCCCGCAACTGGTTAGCCTTATGGCACGCTTCTCAAAGTACGCCTCCGACAAACCGTTTAGGAATAGCATACCGCAAACACGGTGTCCTAGGCGCACCAATGCACATGCAATGCAAAGAAACACATAAGTGTAATCAAACAAAGATATCATGAGTTCGAGTCAAGTTCTCTAACTCCCCAGCAGAGTCGCCAGAAACTGTGGACGCGCCCTCGGGGGCCTATGCTACCACAGTTCGGACTTATTTGTCACGGTTCTTAATCTGATCTTGCAAAGTGCAGTGCAAGATTGATAAATCACCAAAGAGTCCAAATCCGACAAATCGTTTTTGGAAAACAGATTTTTAAGAAAGAAGTGCCAAACATGGACTGCTTTGCCAGATACAGAGTCGCCACCTAAATATTTATTTTAGGGGAATTTAGGAAACCCTGACTCGTTGCCTAAGGCCATGTGTCTGTCATCACCAAAGTTGCCTCGGCTCGGGAACTTGGGTACGATTGGGAAAGGACATCTATGAGCACCCCCGTTCGCCCGATCAAAGATCAGCTTGTACTAAGCATGATATTTTGTTTTGAAAACATGTGTTCTTATTTTGGTTAATTAGCTAGAATTACTATGTGATGCGCACAACACACGAGTATAGACTAGATCGCCTAATTTGGAACAAAGCATCGCATATCGTTTGCTTGGAAATGGTTTGAAGTTGGCTACTCGCAAGTAGGCTAAAACACGGATTTCAATGGATTATTCCAATTCAAGTAATCCAACCTTCACCTACAGGCATTCAGGCAGTTTAATTCACATAAGCAATTAGCCGTATGGCAAGCATGCTGTCATGTTAACACTCACACACATGCAAGATGCTAAAGCATAAACACTTATAGTGTACTCCGAGCCAAAACAAGGAACATGTTAGTAATCAATGTATGATCCAAGTCCATGTTAAGATGGCTAATGCAACACATACAAAATGCAACTAGAATAGGCTCAGCTAATCTAAAATGGCATGTGAAATGCAGCAATTCGATACACGTATTCAAGTTGGATTTGAAATACTTATGCAATTAGTATGATGCGTCGAGCCCGGTGCGTGCAACACGAATGAATGATGCAAACATGCATAACATGAGAATGCTAACTGAAATATGCCCTAAATCTCACCATCGTAAGCGGTTAAATAAAAGGGAGAAAGAGATGGAGGTTTGGAAGACATGCATCACACACACGCATGCTTATTACAACACTTGGCTCTCTCGAGGGAGAGACTGAAAGAATAATACAAATTAACTAATTAACTAACTAATTAATGATTACAAAACACTTAACTAATTAACCAAATTAATTAAGCTACAAAAACAGTAAAGAGGCCTCGAGAAGAGGGACAAATGCATGCTCGGTCGGTTTCACTCGAAAATCTGTTGCCATGCCACATGTTGCCTCTGTTTGCACTGCTCTGCACCTCTAAAAACTGTGCCAACTTCTGTGACACTTCTTAATCATCTTGGAGACATTCTGAGAGTCCATCGGCCAAGAGATAGGGCCATCGACCAAGGGAATGGTTCTATCGACCAATTATAAGGCACTTGGCCAAACATACTTAGCCTATCGGCATTGAACATGGTCGGTCGACCATCTATTCCTGCAGAATGCTGTTTTGCTGCAGCAGAGGATAGACAGAGCATGGCAATGTATTTACAATGCAATGTTTGCATGACCACTTTCCCTATCATGTCATGAGCTCAAGAGCATATAGTCCTTGACCCTCGGACCATCAATCGCGTATTTCAATGTATGATGGTCAAAGAAGCCAAGTGTGCAACTTCAATATCAAATGAAATGCACACAAAACACATAAAGGGGCCCCCAACCTCTATCATGGTTGATCAAGAGGCAAGGGATGCATGTACAATGCTATGCAACCTAAGCATGCAAGCAACAATGCTATACATGGCAATTAGCATATAACAATATGCAAAGACAAGCATGCAAACAAGCATGTAACTTAACAAGCATGCCAAATGTGACTTAAGCATGCAAATATGCAAGACATGTAACAACATTCAAGCATATAACATGTGATGCAAACATGTATCAATGTGTTGAGCAAAATAAAAAAAAAGAATGCATGCCAGATGAATTACAACTTAGGCATGCAACAACATGTCATGGACCAGGTACACACAAGGCACAATTAAACTAGCATGCTACAACATGCAATTTACCAAATATGCAACAAGCATGTAACATCATACAAGGCAAGCATGCAACAACATGCGGGGATGGTCTTAAACCAAAATGGACAACTCTCAAATAGATCCAAATCAATGGCCAAAAATGCTAAGGGATAAAGGACAAAATCACATGCAAACATGCATGATAATTGGCCTAACACACAAGCATCAAGGGGCAACTTTTGAGAACACTTAAAAGGAATGAAAGGCATGCAAATGTAGCAACTTTACATGCTCTGAAATGAGGCTAGGAGTGATGCCAAATCAGCTAAACCAAACAAGTGTAGCATGCAAGGAGGCCCAAAGCTTAAGGCTAGTGAAGGGACTTGAACCAAAGCTACACAAAACAAAGGCGTATGGCAAGCATGACCCAAAATAGTCCTAAAGCATGGCAAAGTAAGCCTAAAACATGCAATGACCAAAGCCAAAACAAGCTAAGACATAGAGGGAAAATCATGAGGCATGCAAGGCCACCAAAGAGGTGTTACATTACACCTAATACAACCAAACATGGCATGATTTAAGTAACCAAAAATAGAGTTATGGCATGTCAAAATGAGCCCAAAAACCCACTTAGATGGCATCCCAAAGACCGAAGCATGGTGGCATACGCAATGACACATTCATGAGGCACAAAACACAAACCATTTAAAGCATCAAAGGAGCGATAAGTGCAAGTATTCAAACATACTATATGGACTGAAATAACATTATAAGTGATGCCAAACCACTGAAATGATCCAAGTAGAGCATGCTAGAGGATTCAACACTCGACGCCTACAAGCTAGATTGTAGGGTAGCTATACAAAGCAAGTCATGGATGGCCAAGAAAACCAAAATCAAACCTCAAGCATACCAAAACATGGATAAAAACTTCTGGAAGTCGAGCCAAAATCATGCTAGAATGACATGTTACAACATGATGCATGTTAGGCTATTTCATGGAATTACAAGACAAGTATACGAAGCATGCATGACATGTCTAAACCAAGTCAAAATAGTGCTATATCATGGCAAGACAACCACAAATACCAGCTAAGACATGGTCGACATGAACTTAACAAAGGTGCTCACATATGAGGCAAATATGACAAGTATTGAAGACAACAAGGAGAGGGGATGGCCCTCTCCTTCTTAGGACTTTAAAACACCATCCCCACCACTGAAATCCCTCTAGATTTCAGTGGTGGAAAGGACAATACAAGGTGGTCCCGGGGCTCACAAAAAGGGCACGAACATCAGGCCAAACAAGGCCTAAGAGGAGGTAAACAACCCCAAACACCAAAGTGATCTTAAACAACTATTTTAAGTACTTAAAAAAAGAACTTTTATCAGTTATAAGTTATGCTTAAAAACAGATGCAAGATAGGCTAAAAGCTGAAGCAAGAAAGGGGTATCTAAAGGTAAGAAGCTCACCTTTGTAGAACCTCTTCAAGAACAAAGCTCCAGCACGTTTTCTGAGTTTAAACCAACCCAAAAACACTGAAATCAACCTCCTAGTTCCTCAGCAACCAAGGATGGTGTTCTAGTGTGTGTTTGTGTACAATAGTAAGACAATATTACACTTTTGGACACAAAACAACGCTAAAACAAGAAGAATAGATACAACACTATATCTATCCTCTCAAGAACCAATTTTTTGAACCCTGGAGGAGAGAGGAGGGGCTCCTTCTTTATAGAGGGTCAAATTCTAAAGCTTCCAAGAGAAGCTAAACAAGAGGCAAATCCCTCCATTCACGTGTATGGAGGGGGTTAATTGCTAGCACAAAATATCTGCATAAAGCAAATGAACAGGGTTCGGCCAGCAAAAAAGGCCGATCGACCAACACAATGGCCGACCGACTAAATATAGTGCCGATCGGCCAACACTCTTGGCCGGTGGAAAGAAAGATGGGCCGATGGCTTCAAGCCTTGGCCGGGAGGGTGTAGGGATGGCTAACAAGCCACTTTCTTCCCTTAGAAGCAAAAACACAAGTGTTTGGTCCACAACCAAGCATAAAACAATCAAGTTAAGAGATCTTTAGGTAAGGCGCGTAGCCGAGACCTCCGAGAACTCAGAACGAACACGAACAATCATCGAGTGTTCAAACGATGACGTCCAAGTCATGAGGAAGGTCAAAAATGGGGTGTCTACATTAGTTAATTGGGGGACAAGCGTACATTGCATTTATTGCTCCCCATTTCTTCATGTTTTCAAAGATTTTTTTGAATATTTTATTGAAGATTTTCTATATAAAAAAAATTAAGTTCTTGGTCCTTCTTTCTTATTCACAATCGGCCACCTTTTACCACATGTGAGAATTTTATTTTTTTAAACAAAATATAGTAGATATTATGTATAAATCAGTAAAATATTAGTTGTACTTTTATTGAATAAAATATTAGGATTTTGGGGGCCAAAATGCAATAATAAGGAAAGAAGAGGGTATAAATCTGAAATTTTGAAATAAAACATATATTTAAGTCATATATTTAATAAAATAATGATAGGAAAAGTAATTCGAGTCACGTGATGCCGATTCGCAACAAAAGGCGAGATACTAAGCTAAAACAGCGATTATCGGAAACTAGGGTTAAAAATTGAAATTAATTAAGAGACTGAGGGACTTGAATGAAATAATTTAAAAGCAAGAGACTTTTAAGAAAATAAAATTTTTAGGTGCCTCAATACCTATCCCCCTTAAAACAATTTCGTCCTCAAAATTTAACTATACATTACTTTTAACTAGTTGGGGGTAGTTTGCCTTCATCCAATCTTTCTGTTCCCAAGTAGACTCTTCGATTCCTCAACGATGCCAAATCACCTTTACTAGATGAACCGTCTTGCCCCTAAGATTCTTCTCCTGACTATCTTATATTGCTACAGGCCCTTATTCAAAGGTAACATCCTTGTCGAGACTGATTTCTTCCTAGTTAATGACATGTGATGGATCAGCAATGTATTTTCGCAACATAGATACATGGAAGACGTTGTGTATCCCTGCTAACTGCGTTGGTAGAGCTAGTTGATATGCCACTTCACCCGCATTCTCTAATATCTCAAAAGGTCCGATATATCGTGGTGATAGCTTCCTCTTTCTTAAAAAACGTACATCCCATGCCTAGGTTGCACCTTTAGAAATACGTGGGCGCCTACTTCAAACATCAATGGCCTTCTTCTCCTATCTGCATAATTCCTTTGACGGTCTTGAGTAGTCTTTAATCGCTGTCGGATAATGCTTTAAAAGGTGCCATACCAATGCTAGATTGAAATTTGTTGTTATAGGCAAATTCAATTAAGGGTAGGTGTCGTTCCCAACTTCCTTGAAAATCCATTACACAGGCTTTCAATATATCTTCGAGTGTCTAGATGGTGCGCTCAGATTGTCCATCCGTTTGTGGGTGAAAAGCGGTGCTGAAACATAGCTCAATACCCGGAGATTCTTGCAGACTTCTCCAAAATTGGGAGGTGAATCATGGATCGTGATCTGACACAATAGATACCAGAATTCCGTGTAGTCGAATGATTTCTCCAATGTAGAGCCTACACATAAACTCTAAAGTGTCATTTATCTTATAGGGTAAAAAATGTGCTGGCTTAGTGAGGCAATCCACTATTACCCATATAGCATCGTGCCCTCTAGGTGTCCTGGGCAACCCTGTCACAAAGTCCATTGTCACATGTTCCCACTTCCATTCGGCTATTGGCAGGGGTTGCAACATTCCTCCTAGTTTATGATGCTCTACCTTCACTTGTTGGCATGTTAGACATTTTGCTACAAATTTAGCCACATGCTTCTTCATTCCGCTCCACCAATACTGCCTCTTCAAATCTTGGTACATTTTAGTCCCTCATGGATGTACCGTAAATATAGAGTGATGACATTCCTTAAGTACCTTTTCTCTAAGCAACTCTTCACTTGGCACAAACAATCTACCTTGATATCTTAAACTCCCATTAGGGTGAATTGCCTAGTCAAGCATTTGTTCTCCTGATTCTAGACGTCCCTTAATATAGGCTACTTCTTGGTCGTGCTTCTGGGCCTCCATAATATGACTTATCAACTTAGGTATTACCTTCTGTGCACCAAGGTATACCTTTGTATCCTGAGATTTTACCTGAAGTCTAAATTCACTGAGTGTCCTAACCATATCCCGTTCCTTTATTGCTAATTTAGCTATCATCCCTCTACCTTTGTGACTCAAGGCGTTTGTTACTACATTTGCTTTGCCGGAATGGTATGAGAGAGTGAACTGGAAATCTTCAAGATATTCCATCTATCGTCTCTGTCTCAAATTTAGGTCCTTTTGTGTGAATAGATAATTCAAGCTCTTGTGATTTGTGAAAATCTCAAATTGTTCCCTATATAGGTAATGTTGTCATTGCTTTAGAGCAAAAACTACGGCTGCCAATTCCAAGTCATGTGTTGGTTAGTTTTGCTCATGTGGTTTTAATTTCCTAGATCCATATGCGACTACCTTTCCATTTTGCATGAGCACACATCCAAACCCTTCTTTAGATGCATCGCAATACACAGTGTACCCCACTTCCTATTCTGGAACGATCAAAATTGGCGTAGTTAATCTCTTCTTTAGCTCTTGGAAGGATTTTTTTGCAAGCTTTGTCACATTCGTATTGTACTCCATTTTGCGTCAAATGAGTCATAGGTCTGGCTAGTTTGGAGAAATCTTGGATGAACCTTCGATAGTAACCAGCCAATCCTAAGAAACTGTGAATTTCTGACACAGTTTTTTGTTGTCTCCAATCTAAGACTGCTTCCACCTTGGTTGAATCCACCGCAATCCCATTCTCAAACACTGCATGCCCTAAGAATTTCACTTCATTCAAATAGAAGTCACATTTGCTTGCCTTGGCATACAACCGATTGTCCCTAAGAACTTGAAGGACAATCCTTAAATGTTGTTCATGCTCTTAATCAGACCATGAATATACCAAGATGTCATCAATGAACATTACTACAAACTGGTCAAGATACGATGCGAAGATCTTGTTCATTAGGCTCATAAATACTGTCGGCGTATTGGTTAGTCTGAAGGGCATTACTCCAAACTTGTAGTGGCCATATCTGGTTCGAAAGACAGCTTTTGGTGTATCCTCCTCTTTGACTCGTAGTTGATGGTAGCCCGACCGAAGATCGAATTTTGAATAGTACCTTGAGCCTCTAAGTTGATCAAAGCGATCATCGATTCTTAGGAGTGGGTATCGATTCTTGATCATTACTCGGTTAGGTTGACGGTAATCAATGCATACGGGTGCTCCCCACGGTGAAGTACTTGGCCTAATAAATCCTTTTTTGAGCACTCTTACAATTGCGCCTTTAATTTTCGCAGTTCTGCCGGTGCCATACGATATAGGGCTATGTATATTGGTGTAGTTCCAGGTTGGTGGCAATCCTTGTAATTCCTCAGGAAAGACATCTGCATATTCACATACTACAAGTGGAAGTTCTAATTCTTCTTGGCCCTCCTCATTTAAAATAAAACTTGCTACCTTACCCACAAGCTGGTCGTGCCACCATGTCCTACATTTTGTTAAAGTCATGGAGTCTTGTCTATCCCCCTTTAAACTGGAAACGTGTTCCGTCAGGCGTGTGAGCTACTACTTTCCTCTAACAGCAGTCAATCACCGCTCAATGGGCAGACAACCAGTCCATGCCCAAAATGATATCGAAGTCTGACGTTTCCATGACACAAAGGTCGCAAGTTAAACCTAGGTTCGACATTTCTATTTTACAATTCTCACAAATCAACCCTATCTGAGTGTGCCGTCTCATAGGTGATATCACACTTAAGGTAGTTTTTAAGGGTTCATGTACAAGTTCTAATGACTTAGCACAAGCAGAGAATATAAAAGAACTTTCCTCTAACAGCAGTCAATCACCGCTCAATGGGCAGACAACCAGTCCATGCCCAAAATGATATCGAAGTCTGACGTTTCCATGACACAAAGGTCGCAAGTTAAACCTAGGTTCGACATTTCTATTTTACAATTCTCACAAATCAACCCTATCCGAGCGTGCCGTCTCATAGGTGATATCACACTTAAGGTAGTTCTTAAGGGTTCATGTACAAGTTCTAATGACTTAGCACAAACAGAGAATATAAAAGAATACAATGCACCAGTATCAAATAAAACATGCACCCAAGAATTATATAGCACTAGATTACCCTCAATTACAAACGAGTCCGCTTCTTCCTCTTGCAAGGAAAAAACTCTGCCGGTTACCTTCTAGTTGCCACTGGTCCTAGCATTTTGAGTTCCTCCACTCTTCTAGTGCTGCTGCCTGGTAGATCCTGTCTTGTTTGTCCAAGGCTTTTGTCCACCTAATGCCTGGGCATTTGCTCTGGGACCTCCTCCCTGGTATCTTAATGGAGGGAGTTGGGGGCATGCGCTCTTTTTGCGCCCCACCTACTGGCAATGAAAGCACTGGAGTTGTCCTACCGGCCTTGGTTAATAACCTCCCTTCTGGATCTATTGTTGCCATTGCTGTTGTGGTTGTGGTCTTGAGTAGGGCTTCTAGGCCATATTTCCCTTCTGGTTCCTCTGAGGTGCTACAGATGTCTGACCCCCTTTCTGCTTGTTCCAAGTTTTCCTAGCATTGGCTACTTCCCTTTCAAATTCTAATGTCGTCTCCAACACCTCGGCATACGAGTGGAGTTGTTGTGGGAGAACTCTTCCCCTGATTGTAAGTTTAGCCCCCACTAGAACATCCTTTCTTTCTCTTCATCATTTGTTATATATCTAGTTGCGTAACAGGCTAAGTCTTCAAATTTTGCAACGCATTGCATTACGGTCATATTCCTTTGCTCCAAGTTTTGGAATTCCTTGACTTGCTCTCGGTGTACTATGCTTGGAACGTATTATTTAGGAATAATTCCTTAAACTAGTTCCATGACATGTTTGTGACATCGCACGTATTCTTGATTAGTTCCTACTAATGATCGGTCTCATCATCAAGCTCGAACACGACCAAGGCTATTCTATCGGTATCTTCGATTATTCCTATAGTGTCCAGCATCTTCTCTATCTGTTGAAGCCAATTCTCAGCCACCATTGGGTCTGGAACTCTTGTGAATTTTGGGGGCCTTTGTTTTCTGAATTCCAAAAAGAGTCGAGTCCTCTCGTTTTGCCAATTGTTCCTTAGTTGTCCCAATTCCTCCAAAATTTGATGCCCAAGATTATTAGGGATATTGGCTCCTACGGGTACGGGCCCATGCTGATTTCTAGGACGATGCTGGGGCATTGTTGCTAGGTTCTAAATAGTTGTTAGCTCGCATATCCACCATTTTGTTCATGGTACGGGGTAAGTTGGTTTCTAAATTTCTAGCTAGAGGTAATCTTTCTACGAGATTTGAAGTTAAGGTTTAGTTTTCTTAGGGTGTGATGAATATTAAAACAAATAACAGTCAACAGATATAGAACAAGTCATCATTTCATATAATTATTTTAGGTATTAGTGCAAAAGGCTTCCATATCATAGTTTCACTCAAAAACATTACATACGCCATAGTCACAAAGTTACTACATACATTTTAAGGACCCCTACCATGACTGGATCTCACAAAAATTCTAGCTTACTATCCCTAGATTAACTCTCATTTCCCAGCCAATCGAAGTCTTCTTCGGGGTCCTCATCAGCCAAGTTGGTTTCTTGGCCAAGAGAGTGGGGCATGTATATCGGTGACGGGGAGATGTGTTCAGATGACACCTTAATTGGGAAGGCTGGAGTTGTTCCTGGTTATACTGGTGGTTATTCTACCTCCATTGGCTGATGTTGACTCGCCTTTTTCTACGCCCCCCCTTCCAGAAAGGTTTGAAATGAAGGCCTCACAGTTTGGACTTCCGCGGTTCTGATTCTAGTCTCACAAGTGCAATGTGAAACTGATAAACACCAAAGAGTCCAAATCCGGAAAACCTTTTTGGAAAATTGATTTTAAATCAAATAATGCCAAAATTGGACTATTTTGCCAGAGACAGAGTCGTTACCTAAATATTTTTATTTTGGAAAAATTTATGAAACCTTGACTCGTGCCAAAGGCCACGTGTCCGTCATCACCAAAATTGCCTCGGTTAGGAAACTTAGGTACCAGAGGGGAAGGTCATGAATTGAGCACCCGTGCTAGCCCGATCAAAGATCGGCCTCTACTAATCATGATATGATTTTTATAAACATTATGTGTTCTTATTCTGATTATTAAACTAGCTTTACTATGTGATGTGCACAAGCAAGTATAGACTAGTTTGCTCAAATTGGAACAATTCAACTCATGTTTGTTTGCGAAAATGATTTGAATTTGCCATCTCAAGTGGGCTTAAAGTTTGCGGATTTGCAACCAAACATAGTGGGCTTAAAACATGATTTGCCACTTAACAAAGTGGGCTTAAAACACGCATTCGTTGAATCGTTCTAATTCAAACAACAAGCCTTCATCCACAGGCATTCAAGCAGTTTAGCATTTAAGCATATAGCCTCATGAAAAACATGCTAGACATGGCAACACTCACACATATGCAAGTATGCTAAAGCGTAAAAACTCACCTAGTACTCCAAGCTAGGAAAACATGAGTTAGAAAAATATGCATGATTCTTAACTATTCAAGATGCCTAATGCAACACATGCAATATGCAATTTAATAGGCTTGGCTACTAATATGGCATATGAAGCAATTTGAACAACATGCGATTAAACACGTATTCAAAGAAGATATTGAAATGACAATGTAGTTTGAATGATGCGCCGAGCCTTGGTGTATGCAAGACAGAATGAATGGATGCAAGCATAAAGTATGTTAATTGAAATATGTCCCTAATCTAACCATCGAAATCGATTAAATAAAAGGGAGAAAGACGTGGGGTTGGAAAACATACACACACACGCACACTTATTACAACATTATGCCCTCGCGAAAGAGGGTCCGAATGAATAAGAGCTAAGAAACTAGCTATGCTAATTAAGCTAATCTAATTAAGCTAATTAGACTAATTATTACAAATCAAATGAATAACTAGCTAAGCTAATTACTAATTATTACAACACTTTAACTAATTAGCAAACCTATTAATTAAAACAAATGCATACAAACTAATCATGCAAGGCACTAAACTATGTTGCCGCTGCTCCACCTCGGGAAGTGAAAGATGCATGCACTCAGTTTTCGCCCCAAAAGACCTCCGTTTTGCTCTCGAAAGGCTCTGTTTGCAGGGTTGAGCATACTACACAATCTTTTTGCTCCACCTTACCAAATCTTTGCTGAGGGTTACATCAGTGGCCCGCCAGCCATGGATGGCTACTACCGGCCATTTGCCGGCTAGAAATGAAGCCTTGCTGGCCATTGATAAGGCATTGCCGACCACTGATGCTTTGGGTCACCATACTGCAACAGAGCACAAACAGAGCAAAACGAAAGTTTTTCCAAGGGTTTCTTTGTACTGTATCCCCCATTGTCATCTCGAAATCTCAAAGGAGTGGCACACTTGGATCCAAAACCACCAATCAGGAAATTTTATTGCATGATGGCCAAAGATCCAAGTTGTACAATTTCGATAAATGTACAAATAAGACTCGAATGACCACCACCCTATCATACATGATCAATGTGCCATTTTCCTTGTGTTCAAACTAACGTACGGTTTGAACACATGCAATGCAGCACAAAGACATGCTTATCTTGTCACTTTTACTTGTCAATTTTGTTCACACATTTTAATTACCAAATCATTCCTTAATCCATTAAGTCCATTGGTGAGTGTCCTCTAATGGAAAGAGGGCTCAAACCACAAGTTGCTTTCGGCATGAAAGAGGCATTACACTGTTGGTAATGAAGCCCCTAATGGATTAAACCATTAGGTGTAACACCTCCATTTCACACTTAGGCAAACAAATGGCTTGAAACCACTTTCAAAACAAAACCAAAAAGTAAAGAAATGAGGGAGATTGTAGAGATTTAGGTGCTGAAATTAAGTGATAAAAGTACTAAAAACATGCAACCAACTCACACCAACGAGAGTTAAAACCTTAAAACACTAGACTAGTGAAGAAATTAACACTACAACCATGCCTTGCAAGGCTCAAATAAAACAAACAACCCAAAACAGAGGTAAAATAGCCCTAAATATGGTCTAAAACATGCTAGACTCAAGACAAAAAAGACCAAAACATTAATCTAATGCATGGGGTTGCACTACAACCATGCAAAACAAGACTTAAACCAACTAACCAGCCCAAAACAGAGCTATAACAGGTTATTTCAGAGGCTGAGACATGCTGGACTTGAGCTAAAACAAGCTAGATTAATAGGCTAAAACATAAGGCTATCTAGGCATGTAAACAAGACACAAGGAAAGGAAGCTAACCCCTCCAATTTTGGACTTCAAAATAAGTTTTTTATCACTGAACAAACTCTGAAATTCAGTGGTTAGAAGGCCCAAAAATGTTGGTTTTAAAGTGATGAATAAAGGCACAAAAGATTAACAAACTAACAAGCAAGAAGGATGAACCACCCCTTAACGAAAAAAGGCTTCAAGCCACCATTCTCAAGTCATAAAAATAGAGGTTTTTTTTAGTTCAAAACCAGCCTCAAAACAATTTAAAAAGATGAGAAAACAAGCATGCTAAACAAGTGAACAAAGTAAACTACCTCTTGATGCAAAGAGCAATTCTAGACACAAATCCAAGCTAAAACCACTTGCTAGAGCTCAAATCAAGTCTCAAGGAACCTTAACTCAAATAGAAGTAACTTTGATCAAGGTAGTGTATGTAAAAGTGTAGAGAAACAAGCTTCAAAGCACAAAATTGTAAGAGAGAGAGAGAGAGAGAGACATCTAGAGAGAGAATTTTTTTGTCTTCAAATTTTTCTAACCCCTCCACATGCAAGAGTGGGTTCCTATTATAGAAAATACAAAATCCCCTCACAAACATCCAGCCATACATGTGTTGGAAGATGTATGAACCTATGCAAACAGCTGTCACAAAATATCACAAAATATTTGCAGGAAACACTGATGGCCGGCTGGCCATCAGTGATGGCTGGCAAGGCTTCATTAATGGCTAGCAAGGCACATCAATGGCCGACAGACCAAAAGCCATGGCCGGCAGCCATCAACAAGTTCATTCTAAACAAACCTAAGCATGGTCCAATGATGAGACAAAATAGATGCAGGGTTTGAAAAACTCAAACCTGTGGCGCTCTGCCGCGGACTTTGAGCGTTTGGTAAGCAATCAGGCTCGCAATCGGATATACCTGCAAGAACATCCAAGTCTTAAAGGGCTGTCAAAAATGGGGTGTGTACAACTGATTGCTGTTTTGTCTAGGGTAGTGAGACTCGCTGCTTTCCACTTGTACCGAAAATTGGTGTAGTGCTTCTCCTGCTAAGGCTCGGTGCATCAAAGAGCTCTTTTTCTAGTCATCTTGCTCCTTTCGAATTGCACTTCTTGTTGCACGACTTAGGTATTATAGGCATCGTCGAACCAAGGACCTCTTTTTTTCCCTTGTGTAATAAGAGTAATCCGTTTCCACTTTTTGTATCTCCTTGATAATCATCGCCTCAGCGGCGAATTCACACCTTTGACGGCTGAAGTAGGTATACAGTGATAGGGCCCTCCTGTGTTGCATATGGAATGCTCTCCACGTGTCGAGATTGATATCGGTCGTCTGGCAGCTTTTTGACGACATCTTAGGGCGAAGGGAAATGATTTTAATTATTAGTCTCTTTCAAATAAATACAATAGTGTAATAGTAACATACAGTAATGTAAAGGGGTAAGGGCTTCTAGAGTCGCATATTAGGTTGTGCGGGCTAAGGGTAGAGAGAGAGAGAGAAAAAAAAGAAAAAACAGAGAGACCCTCTGTGGCAGAGAAGGAGCTCCGTCAGTGTGAGAGGAAGAGCTAAGTGTTGAGGTAAGACAGAGAGAGAGAGAGAGAGAGAGAGAGAGAGAGAGAGAGAGAGAGTTTCCTCGTCCATTGTAATCTTTCTATAATCTTTCCAGTGATATAGTGAAAATTGGTTTTTGTTTGTGAATGTAGGCATTGAGCCGAACCATGTTAAATTTGTTTGTTTTCTTTGGGCGTGGGTTATTCTGGACATCCTGAGAGGGGTCCCCTGATCCCAACAAATGCACTGTGATATTGTATGATAACTCTCGCTTATATTAAGGATCTTAACATTTTCTTAGGCAGTGTCTATTCATATCCCATTGCATGAGATTGTTCATTTGAATTATAGTTTTCTCATTTTGTTTTTTTTTATAATTATTTTCTACTGTTAGGTTGGTATCTTATTAGCCTACACTTTTGTGATGTGCTCTTGCACATGTCGTTAGTAGTCTAGAAATCCCTCGAAGAGATTTCGTCCTCCCAACTTCAAGAATTGGACGCGAATTATTCAGTATGCCCTCTCTTTTGCTGCTTTGTTGCAGACCTTACCTCAGATGCCTACCAACGGTTATATACCGCATAACGCCAACGGTTATATACCGCAGGGCCTTGAAAGAAGCGGTAATGATGGACCTTGCCCAAATCCCTCCTTACACCAAACTACCTAGGGTTTGAATACAACTGCTCCATGCAAGGTTTCCAAAACAACCACTTGTGCAAGACTTAATTTACCAAAAGGAACGCATCCCGCAAACCAATAACTTCTTCTCATAATAATAATAGAGTGATCGAAACCCCAGTAGCCACCCCAATAAGTTTTCCGTTAGATTAATTATTGTAATCAGTTAGTACAAGTGAGAAGGAAAATAAATTTGCATAAGTGTAGGCATCATCAAAGGACAAGAAAATACATAACCATGACATGTATGATATCATATAAAGACATGATTATATATAAGTAAACACATTCATAAAGCCAAGAGCACAAAACATTAATGTAAACAAAATTTCTAGATTCAGAGTCACTTAAAGATCAAGATTAAAAGAATTACTTCAGATTTTTCCCAAATCTGGCCTTCCTCTTGTTTGTAGATAATTTTATCTAGTTTTCAGAACAATTTTCGAAAATGGAATAGTTTTTCCAGATTTTTAGTTATTTCAAAAATACTCCAGCTCTGTCTAGATTTGTCAACCGTTACGAAAATCTGATTTTCTCACAAACAGCTCACTCTTTTTTAATGAAACCAATTTTCCTTAAAAGATAACTCCCTAAGGAAGATTTTCACATAAACGTGAGGTCCAGAAGATTTTTCTACATGTTTATAGAATTTCTTAAAGCTCACTGATTTAAACAGTTCTTTGCAACAAGTATTAGAAAGATTAAATGAGCCATGAAAACACACCCATGACCCTCAAAACAATTCTCATGCACTCTCTATATGTCAAATAATACCCATTTGAAACAGATCTTGAGTTCATGAAGGTTTGCTATGGAAACAAAATCATAAACTTGAGAAAAAAACTGGCAAAAAATTTTAAAGGAAAAGATGAACACCACGTTTTCAAACCATGCATCATCCAACAAGTGTAGTAACTCCAAGTAACACATAAAATACGTTTCTATCATTCATTATGAAAGGATGTAGACATCCTATTTTTGACTGCCCTTAAGATTTGGGCGCCACCGATTGTGCACTCAATGATGAATGTGTACGCTTGTCAAATGCTCGAAGTCCTCAGTAGAATGCCTTAGCTTTGAGCCTCAAAACCCTATGAATCTCTTGCCTTGTATTTGGACAAGAACAACAGTTTTTCAAGCCTAAACATCCTGTGGCTTGCAAACCCACTAGTGTGGACTGCCGGCCACTATTGTGGACTGCCAGGCATTAATGTGGCCTATTATCCACTATTAGTGGCATGCCGGCCACTTGTGTGTTTTCTCAGATATTTTTTGCCAATTGTCCCTCCATGTTCATGCACCATTCTGGCTGTATGTATACAGATATTTTCGAGATAGACACGTGGTTTTCTATATATATATGACCTTCCCTCATGGTTTTGAGGTTAGAAAAATTTAGGAGTGAGAAAATATTTTTGAAGAGCAAATTTTGGAAAATTTCTCTCTCTCTACAATTCTCTCTCTCTCTCTCTCTCTCTCTCTCTCTCTCCCTCTCTCTTTTACAACTTACGTACCCTTTGCCTAAACACTCTAAACCAAACCTAGAGAGCTTCTTGCTGAGGTGATTTGAGCTTGAATTTGAGCTCTTAGGCACTTGAGAGTGTAAAATTGGTAGTTTGTGACTCAAAGGTTCATTCCTCTTCAAGAGGTATACCTTCTAGTATTTTTGTACCATCTCTACACCACTTATTTTGCATAATTTCTTGTTGTTTTTGAGTTGTTTATTATCTTTTTTGGGGGGCTAAAACTTGTGGTTTTGACAGAACTCGAAAGTCATAAGTGACGGGAGTGAATGTCAAAGCCTAGAGACGACCCATTTTTGACAAGGCCAAAGACTTAGACAAACAGGCGAGATAAACAAGAGATGTGCCCGCAGGCAGGGGCAAAATGCAAACGACATGCACAAAGTCGAACATAACTCATGATCATGCAAAGCAGTAAGCTGTAATGAAGCAAATACTCACAATAAATGCAATAGTTTTAAGCAAGAATGCAAGGCAAAACTACATTTCATGCAGTACGGATGTAAGAGAATTACAATTCTCGCTACGTCTCACACAGAGAAGATACAATACCTGTCCGGTTCGTCTGGTCGCACCAGCGTCAAATGAACCGTACATACAATATCGTGCCTGCAAAAGAGAGGAACTTAACAAGCACAACATGGCTAGCAACATATGTTCAACGCTATATCGAACGCAGACAAACATGGTGCCGATGAAAATGTGCATCGTAATGCAAGAAGAGACGTGCACGACATTGCAAGTTAAACATGGAGGTATGACAATACCAGTGAAATGTGCACAACAATGCAAGCAATGTGCATAATAATCAAAGTGATGCGCATAACAAAATAAGTGCTGTTCATAACAATAAAGGATAAGTGCAACTTCAAATGCATGTTTGAAACAAACAACGAGAAATGCAAGCCTCGACGGGGGAAACTTCAAACGTGACCTCCGGTTTACCTCTGGAAGGGGTCGCAACATACTCAAAAAGGATACACCTTGTTTTTGGTGAGCAACAATGAGCCGCGCATCGAAGATTGGATTTGAAGTTCTCGTGGAGGGATTTTGTGCCAAAAAGTGCACTTTCCTTGTCCTTTCTCGAGAGCCGGGGACTCCAATCACCACCAAAATTTGCAGGGAGTTCAGAGAGACATTGGAGATCACCTAGGAAGGATGGCCGACCATCCTAGAGTACCATCAACCAGGTTTGATGCAAGGGGGTGGTTGGTGTACTAGAAAAGGTGGTCAGCCGACCACTTTGCTAAAAACAGGGACAGTTTGGTCTTTTTACATTCGGATCTTTAAATACACATGGCCAAAACACTTTTGCTCGCAACTTCAGATCCAAAACTAGTCCCTCTTGCTTCCTAGACCATTTTCTCTCTCAGATTTGTGCTCTATACGCGTTTTCCAATGCCCCATGCAAAGTTGTTTCGCGGAATCTTTCAGTTTTCTTCACTTTGGACTGATTAAAATTTGATTTCGGAGCTTCTTTCTCCACTTTCACCACTTGAGGTAAGTTTGTCTCGATATTTGGAACATTTTTCTCGGGAGTTGACTTTTGTTGACTTTTCCAATTTTGGCTAATTTTGCTCATTTTTGCAGATTTCTTGAAATGGCGGGTCATTTCCCTCATGTCGGAGGTCCTCCAAGTGCCGAGGGTGAGCCAGACATCAAGTCATTGCCCTCAAGAGTTCGTCCATTTGACCCCGAGAGGTACGACCCTCAGGAGCATATCCTTCCCCCGAGTGTTTTCTATCATTTTACCGATTTTAATCGACGAGCACCTACGGATCTTCTGCTACGGGAGCTGGAGTCTCACCTCACTCACCAAGCACGAGAGGTACGTACTTCATTTTTACATTCTCTGCAATGTCTTCTGCATTTCTTGCGCATTTCCTGTTTTCACTATAAATGTTCATTTGCTTGTTTTGAACACATTCACACACCATCCGGTCCACTTGGCACATAGCTTATGTATCACTAGACTTTGCTCGTTTTAGCACACAGCTCACAACACAGAATTCTGTTGAGTTGGCACACAGCTTGCTCTTGGACACTTAGTCTGTAGCACATCATTCTGTTTGCATTTTGAACACAGCTCAAGCATTTGCATTTCTGAACACGCAACTCATGCTTCAGGTTGTGAACACGCAACCCACATTTTTGAAATTTAAACACACAGTTCAAACTTTTTGTCGTGAACTCGCAGTCCATATCTTAGAAGTTGGACACATAGCCCGAACTCTTGATGATGAACAGACAGCCCACAGTTTTTGAAAGTTGAACACATAGCCCAAACTTTTGAATCTGAACGCACAGCTCACAGTTTTTGAAAGTCGAACACACAGCCCAAACTTCTCGATGATGAACACACAGCCAACAGTTTTTTTGAAAGTTGAACACACAGCCCAAACTTCTCAATGATGAACACACAGCCAACAGCTTTTAAAAGTTGAACACACGGCCCAAACTTTTGATGATGAACACACAACCCCCAGTTTTTGAAAGTTGAACACACAGACCAAACTTTTGAATCTGAATGCACAACTCACAACTTTTGAAAGTTGAACACACAGCCCAAACTTTTGATAATGAACACACAGCTCACAACTTTTGAAAGTTGAACACACAGCCCAAACTTTTGATGATGAACACACAGCTCATAGCTTTTGAAAGTTGAACACACAGCCCAAACTTTTGAATCTGAAAGCACAGCTCATACATTTCATTTGCACTCGGCTCATATACTTTATGTTGAACATGTAGCTCACACACTTCAATTCTAAACACACAGCTCATGCCTTGTGTTTGCACGCAGCTCATACTTTTTCACTGGTGAACACACAGCTCACTCATTGCATTTGCACGTAGCTCATACTGAACACGTAGTCCACAGCATTGTATCTGATTTGATTTGCACGCAGCTCGTACTTTTATTTTGAAACTGAATACATCTGTTCATTCTGAATGCAGGTATCTTCCTGTGTTACACGGGGCTATGGCTCGATCATCACTAGGGAGTGGTACACAGAGCTCCCAGAGACCGTTCGTGATCTGGTTGATGAGGCAGGGTTCGGGCCCTTCTGCGCGGAGATATCTCGCTACCCTACGAGCAAGACGTTGATGGGGGCACTCGTGGAGAGATGGTGGGACACCACCAACTCTTTCCGCTTCTCGGCTACTGGGGATATGTCGATAACCCCGTTTGATTTTTCCCTGCTGACTGGTCTTGACGTGGCCGGCCGACTGGTTCCCTACGACACAGACATGGGCGAGTGGGAGGCGGCTTGGATTTATCTGTTGGGAGCCCGTCCGCTGATTGATAGATTATTGGGCAGAGTCAGGTACACTTGGTTTTCCACACATTTTAGAGGAACTGTGGCCGAGACTCTCGAGAAGATAGAGCAGTATGCTCGAGGGTTTTTGATGTTCCTCCTCGGGACCACTTTGTTCTCCGATAGGGGGAACATCGTTGGCCTGTATCTGCTGAGTGCCCTGGTAGACCTATCACAGGTCAGCCAGTATGATTGGGGTGGCGCCGGCCTTGTTACCCTCTACTGCTATATGAGTACAACCTCCCGCGGGCGGGAGAACATAGTTGGCGGCTACTGGAGAGCGTGGGAGGTACTTTCTGCCCTCTTGATTTACACTTCTGCTTTTCATTACCTGTACACTGCACACGGCACACTTTACATTCTGTATTCTACATTCTACACTCAGCATTCTATATTTCTGTATATTCTGCATTCTGATGGCTATTGCCCTGTTTTCTACAGCTATGGGTTTTCGTATACTTTCTGACACTAGCCCCGGGGCTTGAGGTGGAGGCACCTCTTGTGATTCCTTACTTGCTTGTATTTGAGGGCCAATACCGGCCGAGGGCTTAGGAGTCACTGCCCTACCTATGGCAGTTTTTTGATACAGTGCGGACGACCGAGGTAATTCAGAACTCTTAGTTCTCCATGTTTTCATCTTTGATTCATCATGCACATTTGCGATTTCCAATCGGCTCATGCACTTGATTATCCGCAGATCACCGGGCAGCCCTGGGTGCCCTTGGGTGGAGATACCCAATTTCAGTTTCCTGGGAGATGGGCCACTTCTCGGTACAGGATCCTATTTGAGGGGCCAGTTGGCAGGGCCTGGTTTCTGGGGGACCGTTTTCTGTGTCAGATGATGGGCTATCCCGAGTAGAGTATCCCCGCAGCACCTCCAGACGATATGCATTCCATTGAGGGACTCACTCCCCAGGGGGTTGATTTGGCTATGCTGGGCACTGATGCATCTCTACATTTGGACGAGGGGGAGTACGTGACCTACCGTTATACATACTTGATGCCCCCATTGACAGGTGTCTGCACTCCCACTCGGAGGGCTACTGGCATGCCATCATCGAGTCGTGCCCGGGCTGCAGATATCCCTTCGACTAATAGGGCTGGCACATCGAGAGGTGGGGCTAGACTGGTTCTCCCGATTCCCCCGACTTACAAGCATGCCGGGTGGCCAGGTCTTCCGACCGAGTTGACTGGATGGCGATATGGGTCATCTTACCCGATTCCTATAGAGCCTCCTATGCCCGATCACCGATATGTTAGTGATCCTGACTCACCACCGGTATGTTCCACTGCTTTTCATTTACCACTCAAATACTTAGGCATTCATTTATTCATTGATGACTTGAGCTTGTATCTGCAGCCTCCCAGAGAGTATACGGAGGGGTTACTCGGGTTAGTAGCCCCACTCGAGGGCATGGTCCTGCGGAGAGAGACGCAGCTGTTCATTGCCGGTGTTTCGGTACTTTTCAGTTTTTCTGCATTTATCATACTTTCGATGATATGCTGAATTCGACTATTTCACTGCATTGGTTGACTGTATGTGTAGAGCACATCTGACACACAACACATTCATATATTATATCAGCATGCACCCACCCCATGTAGCTTTCTTATCTCTGTATCTGATACACATATTGGCTAATGTATTCAAATTGCACTCTTCCTTTTCAGACACCATCGCTACAGGCTGAGCCACAGGCTGGGCCATCTAGGCCTTCTCGGGGAGCCAGGAGAAGGGGTTCGTCTCGTAGACGAGGCGGACGCAGAGTGCCTGTCATAGAGGGGGAGTCTAGTGAAGATGAGGAGTCCGTGCACCCCCAGTTAGAGACATCCGCTGACAGAGAGGGTGACTCTGGTTCCGGTTCCGATAGTGGAGATGATACCGAGGAGGACTCCGAGGATGGCGGCTCCGATTCAGATGATGTTGATGGTGCAGAGGTTGTTCCGCAGAAGAGGACGGAGAGGGCCTCTTATTCCTGCGCTTGATAGCACTGATGTAGCTGTTCCTACTTTATTTGCCTTTTTTACTAGTAGTTGTAGCACATTGTACATTATTAGGCAGTTTTATTTTCTGTAAAACTTGTACCCTTGTTGTAAAATGTTGTAACAAAGGAAGCATGATGGAATGAAACAACTTTTTTTGAAAAAAAGTGTTGTATTTTATGTTCTTAGCATCACAACACATCATTTTGCACAAAAATGAGATTGAATGAAAATTGAACAATGTATATCACCAAGTCAGGTAGTGAACCGACGCAACAAACTAAACAACTTAACACACCTAGAAACAACAACACCTTAGCAAGTTTACAACTCGATAAGCAAATCTTGACGAATGTTGATAAACAAAGAGTAACAACTCGACAGACAAAACTCGACAACTCAATAAAATTTAACAACTTGATATACAAAACAACTTGATAAGCAAAACTACAACTCAATAAGCAAAGCAACAACTCGATAAGCAAGTCTTAACAACAACTCAATAAACAAATGCAATTTGGACAAGGTGAGCGATGGAATGCGTCCGAAACAGAGGGAAACATGGACCTTCAATACTCCCAACACACGGGAATGCTAGGAGCTCCATTCTAGAGATTAAGAAAAGGCCAAATACCAAATTTTCTCCATGGTCGACCATCAGAGGAGGCTGGCCGACCAGCTTTTTGCCTTGGAGACCAAAGGGGTGGTCGGCCTACCAGAAAAAGTGGTCGGCCGACCACCTGGTCTGACGACCACCAGATTTTTGACAAGTGTCCCCGAACAATGCCTTATCCTCTATAAAAGTTACAGCTTCGTGCTTCTTTCATTTCAACTCAGTTTTGCATCAAAATGGAGGCATTCCTCATCGAAAATCTCGCAGCTTGGATTGCTACTTTAGATGGCTCAGAAAAGTTGAACTTCCGGTGCTTTGGCTTGAATGCACTATTCACGTTGAGTCGCACTCCGCTGCATCTTCCTTTTCTCCATGTCGCGGCGAGGTTTTGGAATCCGGTAACACGTCTTTAGCTTTAGCGGGCAAGAGGTGTGTCCTACCTTTAAAGATTTCCAAGCTTTGATGGAATCCGATCGTGACAAAGAAATCTTGCCCCAGCTTCGCTTTGGCCACGCCCAAGCCTTAGGACGAATGCGTGGGCTCACTATGCACTGCACGACGCTCGATCTTTGATTTGTGATGGAATACTGGATATTTCGAGTTTGATTTGTCAGTTTTCCGATGCTGTGACCGCGGTGACCATCACTGGTAAGGTTTTCGGCGACATGCCCTTTGTTTGTGCATGCTATCTCATTTCTTGCTTGCCTTAGGCTCCGAAGGATCCAGTGTTCGGTTGATCGAGGTTGCCCAGGGCTTAAGGGAGGGCAAAAGCTGCATTGCCATGTCATTGGCCGAGACATTGATGGGCTTGAATGCTTTTCATCGCCGGGAGACCACCGGATTTGCGGGGAGTTCACTACTGCTGCAGGTAATGTTTCCCACCCTATCTCACATATATATTGCTCACATCACTCGGCCCTCAGGCTCGACTTTTCTCATAAAACCCTTTTCTTACTTTTCCCTCATCGTACATCTCTCTATTCTTTAATCTCTTATTTTCCATCCCTCCCCAGGTGTGGTTGATGGACAAATTACAGGTTGTGGACCCTTGCCCAGCATACTCAACTCGCGGCTACTTCTTCCGACGACGTCTAGTCGATGCCCTTGATGTGGGATGGCGGTTCGACTGGATGTGCCATTTGTCCTCAGACCGTATTGCTTGGCGTTGTCCTTGGCTCAATCTACCGACAATGAACTACAGCATGTCCCGGCAGACTGGGATTCAGTTGATTGGTCTGACGCACTGCGTGTTTTACTTTCCTTTCCGGTTCCAGCGCCAGTTCGGCCATGATCAGATCTGCCCAGCGGAGGGGATAGAGTACCCTGCTGCATTCCCAGTCTGAGGCGCACAGCTTGCTCGGTATGCCACAGCATGGAGGACGAGAAAACTCCTGGCCCTCGCTCCCACTTTCAGTTGCACTTTGTCTGATGAGTGCATAGATTGGCTTAATGAAGAGGCGTAGATTGGGCCCAGCTTGGCATCAGAAGCTTTGACCAGCTCTGGGAGGGGGCGCAGGAACACCTGACTTATCTATGCCTCGAATTTATTGCTTTATCAGTACTTTCAAGTTTTCTTCAATTTGTATGCAACAGCATGAGGACTTTGTATTGAAATCAATAAAATTGAAGGTTGTGGGTACTGAAAATTTTCCTCTTTGATCCAAAAATGGTCTTAGTTGTAAAAAAGATTAATTTGAGCAAAATCAACTTTTATTAAAACTTTTCAAAACTATTTTCGATATGGATCAAAACTAGACACGCCTGAGATCTGTCACTGAGATGCACAACCCTGGATCCTAGCAATTGGAAAGTTGCCCCTAGTCTGAGTAGCACTATACCGGAGATCACAACCGAACTCTTGAATGCTGAATAGACAAAGATGACCGAGATGATCAAATGGACAAAGTTGATTGGGGAAAAGTTTATGGCTGAACTTCAGGATGAAGTTGCCTACGTATCCCAAAGATGGGAATCAAGCCTTACGTAGTTCAGGCCTGGGTTCACTCAAGTATTTTCACTCTCCTTTTACGCTCTTATTTTTGTCAAGGCCGCCCTTTGTGGGTTTTCAATCTTGCGAGCTCAGTTTTTATAATTCCAAATTTTCTGTGCTCTAACTTTTGCCTAGGTCGCCCTTTCGAGTTTTCGGCCTAGCAAGCCTCTCAAGGGTAATATTTCTTCAACTTGTCCATGTTGATCGGCTGTGAGAACTCTAGGCCATCTAGGTCCATTAGAACGACAGCTCCACCCGACCAAATAGACTTAATGATGTAGGGACCAATCCAATTGGGTCTGAACTTGCCCCTAGGGTCATTGATGGGAGCTCGGTTGTCTTTGAGCACCAAATCTCCTTCTTTCAAATTTCGGGACTTAACCTTCTTGTTGAAAGCCCTGGCAATTCTGCACTGATAACCTTGAACATGGTACAGTGCTTTTAGTTTTCTTTCATCAAAGAGCATGAGTTCCTCAAATCTGCTCTGTTGTCAATTTGCTTCGGCTATCTGACACTCAGTCAGTACTCTCAATGACGGAACCTCAATTTTAATAGGTAGAACGACCTTCATCCCAGAAACTAATAAATACGGAGTCGCCCCAGTAGAAGTTCTAATTGAAGTCCCGTAGCCCCACAGAGCAAATGGCAGCTTATTTGGCTAGTCCCGGTAGGTTTCCACCATCTTTTGCAAGATGCGTTTGATGTTCTTGTTGGCAGCCTCAACTGCTCCATTGGTCTGAGGCCGGTATGTGGACGATTTATGAAAAGCCACGTTGTATTTTTCCAGCAAGTCAATCACTTCTTTCTTGAAGTGGGAACCATTATCTGAAATAATCTCGTTTGGGACCCCGTAGCGACAGATGATGTTGTTCTAGATGAACTTTGCAATGTGCGAAGCCTTCAATACCGCATAAGATTGGGCCTCGACCCACTTCGTGAAATAATCTATCGCGACCAGAATGAACTCATGCCCATTAGACCCCCTCAGAGTGACGGCCCCGATCACATCGATTCCCCAAACTGAAAATGGCCATGGCGAAGTCATATTGTATAGCTTCGACAACGGGATGTTCATGCGGTTTGCATGGATCTGACATTTGTGGCATCGCCGAACAAAGCCGATACAATCCTTCTCCATGGTGGACCAGTAGTAACCCTGTCTGAGGATCTTCTGAGCTAACATTACCCCGTTCATATGCGCTCTGCATTCCTCTCCATGGATGGCCTCCATTAGGCGCTTCAACTCTTCAGCCTTAACACACAGCTTATGCATTCCCAGATAACCCCTCTTATACAATTTTCCTCCACAGATGATGAATTGAGCAGCCATTCTTCTGATTGCCCTTTTATCCTTGGCATTTGCCCCTGGCGGATACGCCTCTTTTTCCAGGAAATTCCAGACATCGTAGTACCAGGGGTTCTCATCTTGAATCTCTCCTAAGGCGGCAATTGACTTGTAGGCCGGTGCAAACTTCTGGTCAATAATGATCGGACGCATCCGGACTCCAAAAGGGATGTCTATCATGGAAGATAGAGTTGTAAGTGAATCTGCGAACCTGCTATTTTCTCTTAGTAGATGAGCGAAGTTCAGCTTCTCAATCTGAGGAATCAGCAGGTTCAAGGTCTGGTGGTACATTATCATCTTTTCTTCTTTGACTTTCCAATCTCCTTTCGCTTGGGATACAACAAGGTTCAAGTCCCCGATGACGTCTAATCGTTTTGCCCCCAGTTCCAGGGCTGCTTCTAAACCAGCAATGCATGCTTCATATTCTGCTTCGTTGTTCGAGACTTTGAACCGGTGTTTGAAGGCTAGAGGGATATGGGAATTGTCGGGTGCTATCAGCAACACTCCTATCCCATACCCGTATTGATTTGATGCTCCGTCAAAGGACATCATCTAAGTTTCGTCTTCAATATGCAAAATGGCCTCATCCGGGAATAAGTACTCAACTGCTTCATCTCCTTTCACTGGATGATCGGCTAAGAACTCCGCTACCGCTTTTCCCTTGACTAACTTGCGCGTCACGTATTTCAAGTCGAATTCGGAAAGGAAAAGCAACCAATGAGCTAGCCTACCCGTAAGTGCCGGTTTCTCGAAGAGATATTTGATGGGATCTAATCTTGAAAGCAACATTACAGAATGAGCTAACAGGTAGTGCTGCAGCTTCCTAGTAGCCCATACCAAGGCTAAGCAAGCCTTTTCCAATGGTGTGTAGCGGGTTTCATACTCCAGCATCTTCTTGATCAGATAGTAGATAGCCCTTTCTACCTTGTCCTCAGACTCTTGTACGAGCATACAACCCATTGTAGTCTCAGTTACTGAAAAGTACAAAATCAACGGTTTCCCTGGCTCAGGTGGCGACAACACGGGTGGGTTATGTAAGTATTCCTTGATCTGTTCAAAAGCAGCTTGGCATCGGCCGTCCCATTGGAACTTCTTTCCTTTCTTCAGGAGACCAAAAAGTGGTTCACAAGTCAAGGTTAATTTTGAGATAAACCGTCTTATGAATTGCACTTTACCCAGAAAGCCTCGCACCTCCTTTTCAGTCCTTAGTGGTGGCATTTCTAAGATGGCCTTGATTTTGGAAGGGTCGACTTCGATACCTCTCTGTGTAATCAGAAACCCCAGCATTTTCCCTGCTGTAACACCGAACGTACACTTCTAAGGATTCAGTTGCAACCGAAATTCTCTGATCCTTTGGTAGAACTTTTGCAAGGCGGTGTAGTGGCCCTCTCTTTCTTTAGACTTGACAATCATGTTGTCCACATATACCTCAACCTCTTTTGGATCATGTCGTGCAATATTGTGGTCGCAGCCCGTTGATATGTAGCTCCAGTGTTCTTCAACCTAAATGGGATCACCCTGTAACAGTAAGTCCCCCACGGGGTGGTGAAAGAAGTCTTCTCCCGGTCTTCAGGTGCCATCACTATCTGATTATAGCCCGAGAATCCATCCATGAACGAAAGCAAAGCATGCCCCGCTGTGAAGTCCACTAGCTCATCAATATGCGGTAAGGGAAAGTCGTCCTTCGGACTGGCTCTGTTCAAATCCCTGAAATCCACACTTACTCGGATCTTACCATCCTTCTTCGACACCAGAACAATGTTGGTCAACCAAGTTGGGTATTCGGATACCAGCAGGAACCCTGCGTCAATTTGCTTGGTGACCTCTTCTTTAATCTTGAGGGCCCAGTCCGGGCGGATCCTTCTGAGTTTCTGTTTAACGGGTCGGGCCTCTGGGTTAAGAGGGATCTGGTGCTGTACAATCTCAGGATCGATTCCAGGCATGTCTTCGTAGGACCATGCGAAAACATCTTTGAAATCTTTTAATAAAGTGACTAAGCGCTCACGTTCCTCTGAAGACAACGTGGACCCGATCTGGACCAGCCGCGAGTCCTCCTCAGTACCAACATTAACAGTAGTGATTTCATCAACTAAAGGTTTAACAAATCTTTCCTGCTCTTGATCAATTAAGCGTTGCAAAATCGGAGGAATTTCTTCCTCGTCGTTTTCATCAAAATTTTGAAAGTCCTGATTAATACAATAAATCAAGGGCACAGAAAAGTACTCAGAAACTACATCCATTCCATTCTCATTAAGCATTTCCAAATCGTCTGATTCTTCTGTTATAACAGACTCAAAAGAGAAAGAAAAAGACGACCTAGACAGGACTGTGGCATCTGGGTTATCACCCCCAGGAGTACCGAACTCAGACTCAGACGAGCTGGAACCTGATTCTGGCTCAACAGATTCGGTGGAATCAGATTCCGGCTCACTACTTGACCCGGTGCTACTTGACAAAAATCCCTCCTCATAGTGCTAGATGAGAGAGAGTGAGATGGATGCATCCAAAATGTTTGGTGGTAGGCTCGCAGCCGTTTCATTCTCGATCATGAACACCGAGAAGTTATCCCCCAAGCACTTCTGTACGCTCGGAGGATCTGAAAGTAGACAAGCCAGTGCTACCCCCATTCCAAATTCAGCGCTCTCGGAATCCATATTTTTACTCTGCTCAACTTCGGCTGATGGGTCTGTCTGCTCCTCGGCAACATCATCCCCGGATAACTGTAGGTCGAAGAAGATCTCAAAACCTGGCATGCGCTTCCTCTCCGCATTCAACCATGGCTCTGGGAAGCCGCAGAACGGAAAATCCTCCCCCTCCCGGACGAAGCGTCCGTTTAGGGTACCCTGAATGGGTCGGTGCATTAACTCATAGGCATTTCCCCACTTTTCTTGATCTAGCTTCGCAAGCCATCTTCTTACCTTTCCTCACCCAATCCTCTTTTGTGGACAGATAACCCAAGCCAAAGGTATGAGGGTTATGTGGCACTTCGGCCAATGCTGCGACGCCTTTCCGGCCGCTCCTTCCCAACCCTATCCCGGGGATGTGTTGAAGCTTATTCATGAGGTATATTGATTGCGCGCTGACATACACCCCCTCATCAACAGCCAAGATGTTTTGCACAACTCAAGCCTCAGCCAGAGTAAACCCCGATAAGAACACATCCTCCGTGCCGTGCTCGATTTCCAAGACTGGTGTAGACACCTCCAGCGGTGGATGGATTAATGAGTTTCCGAAAACTATAGCTATATGGAAATCGAAAACTATAGCTGACAAACTAAAGGTTGCGGGAATGTCTAAGACATGGAAATCGATCTCGTGTTGTCCTGGACCAACCTGGGTCTGAATTTTGACAGTCTCCATCACCTCCCTGCTTGTGTTATCATATGCCCGAATCACCTGGGCAGTTGGCACGAAGTCCGCAGGCTTCAACCCAATTGCATATGCCGTCCTCGACGGGCACACATTAATGGCGGATCCCGTGCCGACGAGAACCATCGGTACCCACTTGCCCCTACATTCCACAGAGATATAGAGAGGTTTGTTGTGATTTACGCCCTCAGGCGGTAGTTCTTTGTCAGAAAAGGTTAATGTCGGGGAACCTCCTCCTGAAAAAACCAATCCAACTAGCTGCTCTGGCGTAGTGTCTATCGAGAGTTTGGCCTTGTCCATGGCCGAAAGGACAGCCTGTCTATGTACTCGAGAAGCCATAAGCAGTCCTCAGATGGAGATGTCTGCTTGTATCTTTTTTAACTGTTTTAACATAGCCTCTTCTTTGAGTTGCTTCTCTTTCTATTTCTCTGCCTCCTTGTCCTTCCCGGACGCTTCTGGTTGATCTAGATATGGGGCTTGACATACCGCCCGCTCCTGGTCATATGATCGACTTCGTCAATGTACCAGGTATCATTCGGTTGATTGTTTCCCGAGTCCTCATCCATGCGGGCAAGACATAGATCATCGTCCTCCCACCACATTCCATCGGCAGCCAACAGACACCTGTCTGGCTCCGTTACCACTGTTCTTGTACTCATGGTACTTTCTGTCTACGCATTCGCAACACCTTCTGTTCCTGTGCACACAACACTCTTAGTCCCCATAGGGGCCTTGGCTTTTCTGGCTCTTTTAGAGTCTTCAATTCCTTCTCGTTCTAGCTGCGTCAATGCAGTCTGTTGTTCAACATCTCTTATATTCAAAATGCCCAGATCCTGAGCGAAATTCTTGGCACCGGCGCTCTTCGACGATGTATTCTGATCCCCGGCCCTTCCGGCCACAACTGATGTCCTTGCTCCTGACGGGCCCTTTTCCACCTGAGATTCTTCAACAATATCTGGTTGGTCGTCAAGCCAACCTGTAACCTCTGCTGACTCCTCAAAATCGAACCAGTTGACTGTCATGTCCCCCAGATCTTGTTCGTTGAAAATCTGAAGGTTAGCAAAGTCCCCTTCCAGAGTTGCTAAGTCATCCTGTCTCTGATCAAGTCCATCCGCCCGTAGTACACAAATTTCTGCCCCCACCGGCAATTCCACATCTGTCCTAAGCCGGCTTACTAACGCAATGTAGCCACTTGGATTGTATCCCTCCTCAATAAAGCTTCCCAGTTCCTCAGTCCCCGAATCCACTGTACTATTTTCCTCCGAAATCATCCCTATTCTGTCTTCGACAGTCACCACCATTGGTTCAGGTTGGGTTCGGGAGATATCCAACATGCACAAGTCAGTGCTGTCGGGAATGAACACCTCCGGCTTAGGTAGGTGAGAAGGAGTGATGTAGATGCTAGGATCGTAAGACACGACTTCTGTCTGGATAAAGTTGATGCGTTTGGAAGGTGGGGCTTGGTTGTGTGGTGGGAGAAGGTATGTTATGACGTTGAGTTTTTCTGGAGGCACAATCACCCTGTTATCAACGAGATCCTGAATCTCGTGACGCAATCTAAAACATTGGTCGGTGTCATGACCATGTTGTTGGTGATATGCGCAGTACTTGGCTGGGTTATGGGAGGGAGGAAGTGGATTTGGCAATGGCCTCGGCTCCAGGGGCTTCAAGTGCGCTTTCCTGATTAGTACCCCTAGAGCTTTGAACAGGGGCATATATAATGAGGTGAAGGTTGTTTGGCCTCGAGGTTGGTATTTGGTTGTTTGTATGTTACTTCCGAATGCACCGGAGAATGGTGTAGCTGCCGGGGTTCTTGGAGGTGTGGTGGTGACCATGCTTACTTCCGAAGCTCTAGCGGTTGCAGCATTGCTTGTGCCTACGTAGTTGTTTTGGTTGAAAGTTCTCCTGGGTTGCTCTTTGTCTTGGTCAATCAAACCCTGTTTCATAGCATCTTCAATTTGCACCCCCATCTCATGTAAATCTAAAAAGGTGGGGAAGGGGAGTACGATCATTTTTTGCATGAGCTTAGGCTGGAGATTGCACACAATCATCCGTATTTGAACTTTGTCAGTTGGCCTAAGGGTCATCATCGAGGCCTTGGCCCTCCAGCGGGTTACGAATTCAGAGAAACTCTCCTTAGGCTCTTGCCTAGTCGTGTCGAGATCACGGGTTGTAATCTCAATTTACATGTTATAGGAGTACTGTGCAATGAAAGCCTCAGCCATCTCATCCCAGTTCCGCTTGACATCCTCTTCCAATTTTGCATACCAGAAGGCCGCCACACCCAACAGGGTCCGGCCAAACAATGAAAGCTTCTGTAGTCTGGTGAGGCCCATCAGCCTTAGTATGTTCGAAAACAAACGTAGATGCACCATGGGATCCCCGGACCTGTCAAAACGGTCGATTTGTGGCATCTTGAATCGATCTGGCAGCGTCACAGCCGCGTCGGTATACCCGTCCTCAATGTCTGGGATGGACATTACCCATTGGGATTTCCTGAACAACTTTTCAAGCTTGCTCAACTTCAACGCCATAGGGTCCACCTCGAACTCAAAGGGAGAGTCCGGTTGATTGATAGGTGTAGGTGCCTTGGATAGTTGTGGTAGAATCGGGGGTGGAGCCGGCCCTGTCGGAATGTCCGTCTCTCCCTAGACATTTGGTGCCTCCCCGGGTGTCGGAACTCCTGGTGGGGGAGGAGCTTGGTGTGAAGCAGATGCTCCGGTTTGCTGCTGTAACCGGGTAATTAGATCTGCCTGTAGGGCCATGACAACGGCCTGCTGTTTGGCAAATTCTGCTTGACGAACAACGTCCTCCTGCATGGCTTTCAAGCTCTCCTAGAGCTAACGCACCATGTCTTCCATCCCTGACATATTGCCCCCCGACATACTGCCCTGATTTATCTGAACTGCCGGTGTATCTGCCTCTGTAGTAGACTTGGAAATTCCAACCTGGCTATTCAAAGACCACTGATCTGGCAATCTCGGCATTGATACACTGTGCCTCACTGACCTTTGTCTAGCAACCAGGGGTAAAGAGTAGAACACTGGCTGTCCGTCTACCAGATCCTCAGACCAATTGAGTCAACGACCTCTAGTCCAGAGTGCTTGGGGAATATCTGCTTGGTCGGAAGCAATTGTGCTAAACTACCTAGCCAAAAGATAAATAAAGCGTAATAAGGAAATAAACAACCAGACAAACAGACAGCATAACAGCGTAAATAAACACACAACACACAGTTGGGCATTAAAACACACAGTTGATAAGCTGAATAGACTGTTCTCAAACACTGATCATTGTTCCCAAATCACTGCCCCCAAAACTGAATCTGATACCCTACTAAATCTGATAGCCGCAGATAACTGATTCCCAAAATACTAAACTGGTGCC
>NW_021025098.1:764990-798147 GCF_004153795.1 Camellia sinensis
CACAGCTGGCATACACTCGCAGAGACAGAAAAGGGGAAGTAGGCCGACCAGTTCAAGTGGCGACCGACCACCTAGCCTAGTCGGCCAACTAGTTCAAAAGGGTCAAGTTGATGAATGGTGGCTCGAAGCCTCAATTGGTGGTCTCCCAATTCAATGCAAGCCAGTGGTGTGGTGGGAGACCAGCAATTGTGGCTCAAAAGTCAGGAGACCAGATACCTGATAAGAAAAACGGCTGGCGGGGAAGAGTGGTCTCCAGAAGAAAATTGGTCTCCCACCCTAGTACCACCTTCCAAACAATAAAATAGGTCCATGCCAAAAATGAACCAAGACGGATGCAAAACGAGGGTTCGGGGGCCAAAACGCGCGGCCGAGGCCTCGAAAACTGATTGTTAAGCATCGAAAGTGATGTGCGACCACGAAGATGGTCTCTCGGGCCACAGTGTCCCTCTAGAGAGAGGAAACAAGGTGCGTGCCAAAAACCGGAGCGAACAAAAGCAACGGAGAAAGTTAAGCGGTCCCGAACCGAGGCGCACGGCCGACGGCTCCGAAAATCGAAAACTGGTCTCCAAACGGGAACAGTGGTCTACGACCACGAAAAGTAGCTTACGGCCATTGAGAGATGGTCTACAAGACCTCTCCCTCCCTTTAGGAAGAGAAAACAAGACCTGGTTTGCAAACCGAGGCAAAGCACAAAAGGGTCCCGAGGTCCGAGAGTAAGGCTCTCAGCTGAGACTCCGTAATCTCAGAACTAGCACAACATGCGCAATCACTGAGTGCTCAATTGATGACGTCTGAGTCTGAAGGTCGGTCAAAAATGGGGTGCCTACACATGTTTTCAAACCATGCATCATCCAACAAGTGTAGTAACTCCAAGTAACACATAAAATACGTTTCTAGCATTCATTATGAAAGGATATAGACATTTTGTTTTTGACTGCCCTTAAGATTTGGGTGCCACCGATTGTGCACTCAATGATGAATGTGTACGCTTGTCAAAACCCTATGAATCTCTTGCCTTGTATTTGGACAAGAACAACAGTTTTTCAAGCCTAAACATCCTGTGACTTGCAAACCCACTAGTGTGGACTGCCAGCCATTAATGTGGCATGTCATCCACTATTAGTGGCATGCCGGCCACTTGTGTGTTTTCTCAGATATTTTTTGCCAATTGTCCCTCCATGTGCATGCACCATTCTAGCTGTATGTATACTAATATTTTCGAGATAGACACCTAGTTTTCTATATATATATGACCTTTTCTCATGGTTTTGAGGTTAGAAAAATTTAGGAGTGAGAAAATATTTTTGAAGAGCAAATTTTGAAAAATTCCTCTCTCTCTCTCTCTCTCTTTCTCTTTTACAACTTACGTAGCCTTTGCCTAAACACTCTAAACCAAACCTAGAGAGCTTCTTGCTGAGGTGATTTGAGCTTGAATTTGAGCTCTTAGGCACTTGAGAGTGTAAAATTGGTAGTTGTGACTCAAAGGTTCATTCCTCTTCAAGAGGTACACCTTCTAGTATTTTTGTACCATCTCTACACCACTTATTTTCCATGATTTCTTGTTGTTTTTGAGTTGTTTATTACCTTTTCTGTGGGGCTAAAACTTGTGGTTTAAGGCCATTTAAGGTAGAGGGGTTGATAGCCCTTATTTGAACCTTGCTTTTAAGGCCTTTACCCTTGTGTTTCCCATCTTCTCATCATCCTTTTTTGAGCTTTTTACCACTGATTTTCAGTGGCAAAAATCATGTTTTGATGTCCCAAATGTGGAAGGGTTCACCTCCCTTCCTTGTGCTTGTGTTCTAGTATTAATTTCTCAATATTTTAGCTTGTTGTTTTCGCTATTTTTGTTTTCATTCCAGCACTATTTTGGGCTATTTTAGCACTTTTTTTTTTAGTTTTTCACTGTATTTGAGCTTTGTATAATATGCTTGTAGTGTAATGGTCCTCATAGGTTTGGTGATTTAGGTATTAGCCACCAACCTATTTGAGTTGATAGTGTTTATTTCTTGCTTTTCATACTTGTTTTCATCTCTAATCACCTCTGCAGCCACCCTCATTTCTTTGCCTTTTTTTTTTCTCTTTGTTTTGAAAGCTGTTTCAAACTACTTGCTTGTTTAAGCTTGAGATTGAGGTTTTTGTTTTTAATGGTTTAATCCCTTTGGGAGGTTCATTACCAACAGCATGAGATCTCTCTCATGCCTAAAATAACTTTTTGTTTGATACTCCTTTCCTTTAGAGGACTTAAAGCTCACTTTTGGACTTAATGAACTAAAGAATGGATGGTAATTAAAATGAAACAATAAAATTGGGACAAAAAATGATACAAGATAAAATCAATTTGTGTTCAATTGGATGTTAATTAAACCCACTGAGTCTTGAGTCACTTCATACTCGTTAGTGATGTAAACGGTTCAAGAGTCAATGTCAACCACTTCCCTTGATCAATCCATGACAGGGATGAGGTTTTTGTTGGTCTTTTGTTATGCATTTATTAAATTGTGTCCCTTGGTTCATAAGCCGTCACATAATGAAATTGCGTCAATTGATGGCTTGCGAACCAAACCTACCCCTCCTTTGACCTATTGGCTGATAAAGAGAGGCAGGGTGGACAAACTCCCCTAAGAATAATTTGGTTTGTGCTCTATTTGTCCTCTGTTGCTGCAGGAGAGAACCAAAATCAGTGGCCGGTAGGCCACTTTTTCTGGACAACAACCCATTATTAGTGGCCTGCCAGCCACTACTTCTGGGTTGTCGACCTCTTTTTCCAGGCAGGCAGTGTCCTTTTTCGAGCAGAGCAGAGGCTGAGATAGAAAACATATGCAATTTTCTAACTATGCAACAGAGGCATTCCAGTAGCAAAATGGATATCGGATGGAAATCCGTGTTCATGCATGAGCCATCTCTCGTTTCTCAGGATCCGTGAAGTGTTGGTATAATATTAGTGATGTTGTAAAAGTAGTGAACTTGTAATTAATTAGTTAGAATAGCTAGTTGGTTTTGTGTTGTACTTATTTAATTAGCTAAAATAGTTAATTAATTTGTGTTGTAATAATTAGTTAATTCATAGTAATTAGCTTGTCCATTCATTTGGACCCTTCTACACGAGGGCAAACTTGTAATAATGTGTATGTCTTCCAATCCCACGTCGTTCTCCATTTTATTTACTTGCTTATGATGGTTAGAATAGAACATCATGTTTCATTTAGCATTTTCCATGATTTGCATTCATTCGTCTTGGATGAATCGAGGCTTGGTTCATCATTCTAATAAACATTCTAGTTTACATACTTTGTTGAATATGTGTTAAAACGCATGTTATCAAATTGACTCACATGTCAGAAATTAGTAGTCGAGCCTATTAGTTGCATCATTGCATGTGTTGCATTATTCATGTTGTATATTCATTAGGAGCATGCATGCATGTTTTCTAACTCATTTGTTTCTCTTTTGGCTCGCCTTGGAGTACTATGCAAGCATTTTTGTACTTTAGCATATCTGTAGACCGCCCCAAGAACTCTCGCTCTCTGCGCCGCGAGGGCGCGAATTCGTTTTGTTCTGAGCTACTACAGTTCGGACTCAATGTCACGGTTCTGCATCTAATCTCACAAAGTGCAATGTAAGATCGATAAATCACTAAAGAGTCCAAATCCGACAAATCGATTTGGAAAACTGATTTTTATAAAGAAGTGCCAAACATGGACTGCTTTTCCAGATACAGAGTCGCCACCTAAATATTTTATTTTGGGGGAAATTTAGGAAACCCTGACACGTGCCTAAGGCCACGTGTCCATCATCACCAAAGTTGCCTCAGCTCATGCACTTGGATACGAGAGGGGAAGGTCATGCAATGAGCACCCCCACTCGCCTAATCAAAGATTGGTCTGTACTAAGCATGATATTTTGTTTTTGAAAACACATGTGTTCTTATTCTGGTTATTAACCTAGAATTACTATGTGATGCGCACAGCATACAAGTATAGACTGGATCGCCTAAGTTGAAACAAAACATTTTATGTTCGTTTGTTTTGAAAACGGTTTAATGTTTGCTACTCGCAAGTAGGCTAAAACGAGGATTTCAATGAATTGTCCCAATTCAGGCAATCCAACCTTCACCCACAGGCATTCAGGCAGTTAATCACTTAAGCAGTTAGCCTCATGGCAAGTATGCTAACATGGCAACACTTACACACATGCAGTATGCTAAAGCGTAAACACTCACAGTGTACTCCGAGCCAAAATAAAGAACTAGTTAGAAATCATGCATGATCCTAGTTCATGTTAAGATGGCTAATGCAATACATGCAAAAAATGCAACTAAAATAGGCTCGACTATTCTATGATGGCATATGAAATGCAACTTGATAACATGCTGTTGAACACGTATTCAAGTAAATGTATTAAAATACAATGCAGTTAGTATGCTGCGCTGAGCCCGTGTATGTAAAACAAATGAATGGATGCACACATGAAAGCATAAGGTATGCTAATCGAAACATGCCCATAAACTAACCATCATAAGCGGGTAAGTAAAAGGGAGAAAGAAATGTGGGTTGGAAGACATGCATCACACACACGCACGCTTATTACAATAGTTGGCCCTCTCGACGGAGGGTCTGAATAAAGAGCTAACTAGCTAATCTAAGCTAATTAAACTAATTATTACATCTCAAAAATTGAATAACTAGCTATAATTAATTATTACAAAACAAGCTAATTAACTAACAAGTTAACTAATTAGCTAATCAAATACAAATAAGCAGCTAAACACATTAACTACTTAAATACAGAACCAAAGCATAAACTAGCTAAGGAAAACATTAAGAGAGGTCCTCGGGATGAGGAGTGCATGCATGCTCGGTCGCCTCGCTTGGAAATCCAACGCGATGCCCCGATTTGCTTCTGTTTGCAACTGTTCTCAGAACCTTGAATCAAGCTCCAGAAAGCTTCTAACTCACCTTGGGGACCTGTGGGAGGGTTGCCGACCACCTAGGGGTGTTTCCAGCCACTGGCCGACCACTTTCTATTGCTGCAGACCAGAAAAAGTGATCGGCCAGCTAGTTTTTCTGGTTGGCCGACCAGTTTTTGCTGCACTTCTCCAATTTGCTGCAACCGAGAGCAAGAAAGGGCATGGCAATGTATTTGATATGTGTGCATAACCATGCTCCCTATCATTTCATAAGCTCAAGGGAGTGTGGTTCTTGACCCTCGGGCCGCCAATTGCGCATTTCAATGCATGATGGCTGAGAAGCCAAATTGCACAATTCAATATGAAATGAATCCACAAATAAACACATAAAGCCTAGAGCTCTATCATGTATGATCAAGAGCATCGACGATTGAGAATTGAGGCACGTTTCATCACATCAAGTATGAAATGTCCCTTGCTTCTCGTGTTTCGATTAACACCTAATCCAAACAAATGCAATGCAACTCAAGCATGCAAACATGCAATGCAACTACATGGCATATACAATGCAAAGAATAACATGGTAATACGCAATGCAATGTAAGATGAGCATACACAATGTAAACAACAACATGACATACTTAATGCAATGTGACATGATCAACTTAACAAAGCTAATGACATGCGAAAAATGCTAATGCATGCATACACAATACAAGGCAACATAAGCACGCAACAACATGATACAACGTAACAACATTCACATATCATGCTCGATGGACTTAAACCAAAATAGACAGACCTTAGTCATGCCCAAATCAGTGGCCATTATGATAAAATAAATGAATGAAATGGAAGACAATGCACGCTCAATGCAATGGCTCATCAAGTAAGCCTAAGAGCACAACCCTCAAGAGTGCTCAAAGAGTGACAAATGTGGAAGTGTAATAACACTAAGTGTACTGAAATAAGGTATGAAATGATGCCAAATCACTCAAACAATACAAGTATAGCATGCAAAGGTCCTTAAGCATTAGAGCTAGCAAAGTGGACTACAAAGGGGACATGCAATACATGGCACAAATGCATGAACCAGCCATGGACAAAGCTTAGTTAGGTCTAAACAAAGACCAAAATATGCTGAGATGGGGGCTCAAAGGCCTAGGCATGCATGCATACACACTAGGCCATAAACAACGCAATAATGCATAACACTCGAAGGCACTTAAAGAGTGGAAGAAGTAGGAACATGGCAAGTCTATATGCTCTGAAATCTCATGTTAAAGGATGCCAAATCATGTACACAACACAAATAAAGCATGCTATGGTACCCAAAGCTTGAAGCTAGCATAGGCATTTGTACTACAACTATGCAAAACATGAAGCATATGGTCGAGGCAACCAAAAATAGTCCTAGAACATGTCAAAATGAGTCTAAAACATGTATGGAAGGTAGCCAAAATAAGCTAGCATGAAGGGCATAAGGCATGGAATATACAAGGCCAAAAGAGAGGGTTACACTACACCTACCAAGACCAAGCATGGGATGTCTTTGCCAACAAAAATCAGAGTTATATCATGGCAAAATAACCCCCAAAACACATTGAAATGATGGCTCACAAGTTTAGGCATGAAGGCATACACAATGATTCATGTTTAAGTTATAAAGAGCAAACCCTCCAACGCATTGAAAGAGTGACAAATGCAAGTGTATGACCATGAAACATGCACTAAAATCTTGTAACAAATGATGCCAAATTATTCAAATAGGCCAAGTAATGCATGCTAGTGGACTTGATACATAAAGCTAACAAGCTAGAATGCACTATAGCTATACGAAGCATGGCATGCATGACCAAAACAACACAAATCAGAGCTAGAGCATGCTAAAACATAGACAAAAGCTTCCTAGAGTTAAGCCAAAATCTTGCAAGAATGATGGTCTAAAGCATGATACACATTAGGCTAGTTCATGGAATTGCACTACAAGTGCATGGAGCATGTATGGGCCTATCAAACCAAACCTTAACAGAGGTATATCATGGCAAAAACACACCAAGAACATGCTGAGATGGATTCAAAACAAGCTAGAAAGACATGCTACTTCATGAAGAATACAAAGCTAGTTTGCAAAATTTACACTAAAAGTGTATAAGGGATGCAAGGAATGACAAAACCAAGTCAAAAAAGTGGTATGCCATGCTGAAATAAGGCCAAAAATGGCCTGAGATATGGCCAACAAAAGCTTAACAAACATGCTCAAACATGAGGCATTCAAAGCAAGCATTCAAAACACAAGGAGAATGGATGACCCTCTCCTATTTGGGACCTTAATACACCATTTCCACCACTGAAATTCCTCTGAGTTTCGGTGGTGAGAAGGCCAAAACAAGGTGATCCCAATAGCTTAAAAAAGATGGCACAAGAACAAGGCCAAACAAGGCCTAAGAGGGGGTAGACTACCCCTAACACAAAAGTGACCTTAAACAAACATCACAAGCATGCAAAATCAGAACTTTTGCAGTAGGAAGTCAAGCCTAAATAAGCATGAAAATAGGTCCAAAAGCTTAAGCAAAAAAACAAGGTTTAAGGGGTTAACGGCTCACCCTTGTAGAACCACCTTGAAGCTACAACTCCGGTAACTTTTTTGAGCTCAAACCAAACCAAAGACACCAAAACCAGCTTCTAAGAGCCTCAACAACAAAAGGATGGTGTTTGAGTGTGTGTTTGTGTGTAATAGTATGGCAAAACTACACTTTACAGCACAAAAATGAGACCAAGAGAGAGATATAGAGATATATGTGTATCTATAGCTCCAGCCAAAAAATCTAAACCTGGGAACAGAACGGGACTCATCCTCCCGGGGCGTTCGGGGACGTCTACAGATATATGTGTATCTATAGCTCCAGCCAAAAAATCTAAACCTGGAGGAGGAGGGGGGAGGTTCTCTCTTATAGAGAACAAAAGTGTAAGCTTGTTGGACAAGCTTAGGGTCTAAGACCATCCCTCCATACACGTGTATGGAGGATGGTTTTTGTGCCTTCCAATTGTGACAGCTGGATAGAAAATATCTCCAGGAATGAGCTGGAAAGTTGCCAGTGGTCAGCCAGCTACTTCTACTGGTCGGCCGACTAGTGGAAGTGGTCGGCCAGGGCAAAAAGTGGTCAGTCACAGGGGAGAGGTGGCCTACAACATGAAACCAAGGTGGTGTGGTGGCTGACTAGAAAAGGTGGCCTAAAGACCAAGAAAACCAGTTTTCTAACCAGAAAACTGGTTGGCAGGAAGGAAAGTGGTCTCCAAGGGGAAGAACTGGTCTCCCACCCTTGTACCCCCTTCCAAACAAGGAAAACAAGGTTTGTGCCAAGAACAAACCAAAAAGGATGAAAGACGAAAGTCCAGGAGGCAAGGCGCGCAGCCGAGAGACCCGAAAACTAGTCTACGAGCACCAAAAGTGGTCTCTTAGACCACAGTGTCCCTCTAGCCAGAGGCAATAAGGTATGGTTCAAAAACAACGCCAAACGGAGAACGTTAAGTGGTCCCGAGTCAAGGCGCGCGACCGAAGGCTCCAAAAATTGAAAATTGGTCTCCACGCAGGAAAAGTGGTCTACGACCACAAAATGATGGTCTACAAGAGCTCTCCCTCCCTCCAAGGAAGGGAAACAAGGCTTGGTCCGCAAACCGAGTCGAAACACAAAACGTTCAAAGGCCCGGAGGCAGGACACTCAGCCAAAAACTCCGGAAACTTGAAATGAGCACAACATGCGCAATCACCGAGCGCTCAATGGATGACGTCTGAGTCTTAAGGTCAGTCAAAAATGGGGTGCCTACAGTTGCCCCTCTTTGACAGAACTCGAAAGTCAAAAGGTGACAGGAGTGAATGTCAAAGCCCAGAGACGACCCATTTTTGACAAGGCCGAAGACTTAGACAAACGAGCAAGATAACAAAGAGATGTGCCTGCAGGCAGGGGCAAAATGCAAATGACATGCACAAAGCCGAACATAACTTATGATCATGCAAAGAAAACTGTAATGAAACAATTATGCACAATAAATGCAACAGTTTAAGCAAGCGAATACGAATCAAACTACATTTCATGCAGAAATGATATAAGAAAATTATGCAATTCTTACGTAGAGTACATACAATATCGTCTGGTTCATCTGGTCGCGCCAGCTTGAAATGAACCGTACATACAATATCGTACCTGCAAAAGAAAGAAACTCAACAGGTACAATATAGTTAGCAACATATGTTCAACGTTACGTCAAGGTACAATATCAATACAAGACAAACGCGTGCACATATGATGCCGATGGAAACATGCATAGCAATGTAAGTGAAAAGTGTGTGACAACGCAAGTGGAGTGCATAACAATGCAAGTGGAGAGGTGCATAACAATGCAATGCACTAACAAGTGCAGATAAGGTGCGCAAGATAGCGCGATTTGTGCATTGCACTAACAAATGCAAGTAAGGTGCGCAAGATAGCGCGAATGTAATGCAATGCACTAACAGATGCAAGTGAGGTGCGTAAGATAGCGCGAATGTAAATTGCACAAAACAGCGCAATGCGCTAAGCAGCATGATAAAATGCATGTTCAATGCAAGTAAGGTGCACAAAATAGTGCGATGCGCAAAGTAGCGCGATAAAATGTATGCACAATGCAAGTAAGGTGCACAAAATATTGCGATGTGCAAAATAGCGCGATAAAATGCATGGACAATGCAAGTAAGGTGCACAAAATAGTGCGATGCGCAAAATAGCGCGATAAAATGCATGCTCAATGCATGTAAGGTGCACAAAATAGTGCGATGCGCAAAATAGCACGATACGCAAAATAGCGCGATAAAATGGATGGACAATGCAAGTAAGGTGCACAAAATAGTGCGATACGCAAAATAGCGTGATAAAATGCATGCTCAATGCAAGTAAGGTGCACAAAATAATGCGATGCGCAACATAGCGCGATAAAATGCATGCACAATGCAAGTAAGGTGCACAAAATAGTGCGATACGCAAAATAGCGATAAAATGCAAGTAAGGTGCACAAAATAGTGCGATGCGCAAAATAGCGTGATACGCAAAATAGCGTGATAAAATGCATGCACAATGCAAGTAACGTGCACAAAATAGTGCGATACGCAAAATAGCGCGATAAAATGCATGCTCAATGCAAGTAAGGTGCACAAAATAGTGCGATGCGCAAAATAGCACGATAAAATACATGCTTAATGTTAGTAAGGTGCACAAAATAGTGCGATGCGCAAAATAACGCGATAAAATGCATGCACAATGCAAGTAAGGTGCACAAAATAGTGCGATGCGCAAAATAGCGCGATAAAATGCATGCACAATGCAAGTAGAGTGCAAAGGGTGACAAACTCCAACCATGCTGGAGTCATGAGAGGAGGAAAAACAAATCCCAAGCACGCCGAAGACGTGTGAGGAATGGGGACACTCAAACCACGCTAAAATCGCGAGAGAAGGTCCAAAACAACCAATCAGGAGCGTGCTCAACGCAACCTGAGACAAATTCCAAACACGCTGAAATCGTGTGAGGAAAGAGACACTCAAACCCGATTGAAATCATGAGAGGAGGTCCGAAAACAACTGCTCAGGTGCGTGCACGACGCAATCTGAGATAAATTCCAAACATGCTGAAATTATGTGAGGAAATGGGACACTCAAAACCACGTTGAAATCGTGAGAGGAGGTCCAGAAACAGACAATTAGGAGCATGCAGAACGCAACCTGAGAACAATTCCAAATGCGCTGAAATCATGTGAGGAAGGAACAAACTCTAACCACACTGAAATCATGAGAAGAGGTCAACGAATTCTAAACACGCTGAAATCGTGCGAGGAAGGAACAAATTTTAAGCACACTGCAATCATGAGAAAATGTAACAAATTTCAAACACGCTGCAATCGTGTGAGGAAGGAACAAACTCTAACCACGTTGAAATCGTGGGAAGAGGTAAACAAATCCCAAACACGCTAAAATCGTGTGAGGAAGGAACAAACTCTAACCACGCTGCAATCATGAGAAGTGGTAACCAAATTCCAAACAAGCTAAAATCCTGTGAGGAATGAACAAACTCTAACCACGCTGCAATCGTGAGAAGAGGTAAACAAATTCCAAATACGCTGAAATCCTGTGAGGAAGGAACAAACTCTGACCACGCTGAAATCGTGAGAATAGGTAAACAAATTCCAAACACGCTGAAATCGTGTGAGGAAGGAACAAACTCTAACCACGCTGCAATTGTGAGAAGAGGTACGAATTCTATCACGACCTAAACCCACCCCTAAAAGCTTGGTCCATGACCGGCCTGCACATAGGCCTCAAAACAGAATTTCAGAATAATATTTAATCAGATACGGGGCCTTAAGCAAAAGCAATATCAATAAAAGACAACATCCATTGAGCTTGTGCATACATGATGGTTTAATTGGATTTAAGCATATAAATACACTTCCAAATATACATATACAATCACAGAATTTATATAGATCTCACAAACACTTACATAAGACTTAATAATTTATATGACTCCAAACAATAAATTAAGGCCTCCACGTGGAGACATACCCCAGGTGATTTGGTAGACAAGCGAACCTTTGTACAACTCTAGTGTCAATCCCCGATGGCTCACCTATAGAAATATACATAAAACAGAATGAGCAAAACTCAGTCAATCATAGCAATGTCAGAAGGTTAATTGAATAAGCAAAACCTTGGATAAAATAAATAGACAGATACCAACCATATACAGGTCTCATCAATAACTATATTTCAATACGGTCTCAGGCTCACGTATAATACAGTCTGGCTTCAAGCCCATGCAGAATACAAAATGGCCATAGGCCCAACACATTATGCAGAGCGGCCTCAGGCCCAACAGATTATACAGAGCGGCCTCTGGCCTAAGAGATTATACAGAATGGCCTCTGGCCGAACAGATTATACAGAATGGCCTCAGGCCCATACATAATACAGAGCAGTTGTAAGCCCAGATATGATACAGGACTGTTGTAAGCCCAAATATAATACAGAACGACTGTGAACCCAGACATAATACAGATCGGTTGTAAGCTCATATATAATACAGATCGGAAGTGAGACCAGATATAATATAGATCGGCTGTAAGCCCAGATATAATACAGAGCGGCTTTAAGCCCACAGATAATACAGAATGACTTTAAGCCCAGATATAATACATATCGGCTTTAAGCTCACAGATAATACAAAACAACTTTAAGCCCAGATATAATACAGATCGGTTTTAAGCTCACAGATAATACGGAACGACTTTAAGCCCAAATATCAACAGATTGGCCTCGGGCCCATCATTAGCAAAACAGAATAATTCCAGATACACCAAGATATCATTGTTCCATTACACACATATGTTCCATTTGTTCATCACGAATTTAGATAGTTAACTTGCAGATAACAGAACGTCAGTATTAACTATTAACAGTAAGCAAAACGTACTGCTACAGTACTATTACTCAATAGTGCACAAAGATTTTCCGATGGATTATTACAAGTCGACATAGTTGTCTTGCGGATAACAGAACATTAATAATAACTATTAACAGAAGGCAAATGTATCACTGCATTAATAGGGACAGAACAATTCACATCATAACGGCCTCAGGCCCACATCTATTACTAGGGACAGAACGACCTTATGTCCATATCAATGCCATTATTCAAGCATATCAACTAATTGAATCAAAGCACAACATCAATGGAATAGACCATTCACAAATAACAATACATAAATCATAATCACAGGAAGTAAGAGAAACATATTGTTACACTACTATTACTCACAGTGATCGGCTCCCGGTAGTAATGGGACGATGTCCTCGTCTCGATCTACAAGTACAGTGCACAACACATAATATGAGATTATACTCGATCCTTTACTTATTCTCTTTGATCATTCAATCAATTAGCCATAGTGGTACCAAGCTCATTATTCCTTAATAAGTTATAATCCATGTCTCAGAAAACAGGAGAAATCGATGGGAAATGGTTTAGGTGAAGAAATGGTACAAAACTGGTTGACAGAAAGTGAACAGTCATTACTAATTTGGTCATAACTATTTTTGTATTTAGAATTTGGGAATGAGACCACCACCATTGGAAACTAGACTTCCGGGGCTTGATTTTAGGCTCATCATTCACTCAAAACGGAGTCCGGAGGCAAAAGATATGCTTATTCAAAGTTGGCTGAACAGAGTTGTCTCCCGCACGTGCGGCCCTGGGTAGTTTACAGTCGGAAAATGGCTGTAAAATTGGAACTTCTCATTTTCAAAATCAAACCTCAATTTCATGTAAATCAAAGCCCAAAACCCTGTAATAGATGATAAATTTCACATTATTAATCTCCATAAACATCATAACCTCAAAATATTACGCAATTCCCAAGCACAAGAACAAAAGAGCATAATATAGCCATAGTTGGGGTTCAAAGTTCACATCTTCCATATCAATCCTTGATTTCATATAATTGAAGCTTTAAACATAAGGATTCAAGATAGATGATCATACCTTAGTTCAATCTTTGTCTTTCTCTTAGCTTCCTTTAATTTCCCCCAAGTTTCCATGGGTGATCTTCCTTCTCTTTCTTCAATTCCCTTCAATCATCTTAAAACCCCCATGATTGTTGAGCTTTTCTTCAAGAATCTTGGTCTCTTTTCTCTCTTTCTCTCTCACGGTTCTCTTCTCTCTTTTTAGATATTTTGGGCTCCCAAAAGATGAAATCAACCACTCATAGCCACATCCATATATATAAATAAACACACACATGGCTTGACACAATAGGGAGAGCCAAACATGGCCTTACGAATCGCACAAAATCAAATTTCAATTAAAGTTCCCAGGTGACTCTAAAAATTGTGCTGATCATAACTATGTCCTCTGTTCTGGTTTCTGAAGCCTCTGAGGCCTTCAATTGGCAGTATAAAGTTAACCACCCAAATGTGCATTAACGAATCAGACAAATTGGATTTCCAATTAATTTTCCCAAATAGTTATAAATATTCCCATTAACATACCCAAGTACTCAATTGTGATTTCTGAACCCGTAAAGGTCGATAATTTCCATTTTAAAGGCGTGGCTCAACAGATAATTCCTCAATTTGAGCAGATATCATTAAATTAAAATGCATTAACCCATAAGGCCATAAAGGTAATCTCTAATACGGATTTTGGGGTCGTTACATCCTCCCCACCCTAAAAAGTTTGGTCCTCCAAACTTGATTCTCCCTGCAACAAGTCGAGTTTTGTCTTGGGTATACAACACTCCCCAATTATCATAATTCCTCAAAGGTTAAGGAAACATTCACTACTCAATTGGGTTTCAAATGGCACAAACATACTACAACAATTAGGTCCAGAATAAACAAATGCGTTCTACATTAACGACTTTATAACCCTTGCTCATTGATAAATTAAATATTCAGAACAATAGTTTCAGTAATTTGAAGTATTCTCAAGTGCTTTACTTCCATAATAGATAGGATAAGTGAGGTCTAAATTTTGAATATTCAAATTTAGGCTCAAATCCTCAAGTTCAATGAAGGATCAAATAATCAGAATTAAACTTATCACTTCAAATCAGATTCCTAATAGACTTCAAATAGTAACCCAAATTTTAAAATAAATTGTTAGTAAGATCAAATACAGATCAAACCTTAATTGTCACAATTCCCAAATTACAGTAAGGTAATAATCATTTAAAATCCATATTCGCTTAGAAGGTCTTAAAGTCGACATCATGTCATCAAGCATAGAATACATTCACCATAAAGCTATTATATTCTTGTTCCATATTTAGTAAAACATTCTTATCATGGACAAAAACATTTTCCAAAAATATGTAATACATAAAGTTCATCAAACCTTTCATAATTACACACAATACGTTGTTCAGAGACATTATTCAGAAACTTATCAGACCTTTCAAAGATTATCAGATGATGGGATAATTCCCAATAGCATTAAACGTATTTAAACTTTGACAGAACAACCTCTAGGCCAACTTATGACAGATAAGACAGAATGACTTCAAGTTCATCATAGAGCATTTGTGGAGAAGTGGTTTTGGAAATACTCTTCAGATCCTGGGAGACGCTAGTGATCCTCAGCTAGTCACCTGAAAAGACATAAACACTCCAGTCGGGGGTGCTGGAATTAGCACTCCGACGGACAAGTCAGTTCTTGTACTCAAAATAGCTTGTCTTCTAAGTTAAGCAAAAAGTGATTGTTACATACCTTTCTCAATCCATTGTTCCTGTATTTATACCTGTTCTTTTTTATCCTTGGGGCCAGGGCCTACTTTTTAATCATTGTCCTTTCTCTTATTCGACTCTAAGGATCTACACTTATTCGGCACATGTATTATATTCGGCTTCCCATTCTCGTAGGATACCGCCGATTAATATCAGTCTTCTAAGGTACGCACCTTCTGATTTTGCCATTATTCGGCTCCCACAATTGCCCCCCGAACTCCCCATTGATGGTAGTTAATCGGCGTGTTTGGTCTTGAATTGAAAAAGTCAAAATAGGTCAGCTCTAAGGATCTACACTTATTCGGCACATGTATTATATTCTGCTTCCCATTCTTGTAGGATACAATTGATTAATATCAGTGTTCTAAGGTACGCACCTACTGATTTTGCCATTATTCGGCTCCCACAATTGCCCCCCGAACTCCCCATTGATGGTAGTTAATCGGCGTGTTTGGTCTTGAATTGAAAAAGTCAAAATAGGTCAGGCGGCTTCGCGTATCCCAATACAGATATTAGAATGCGCACACCTTTTCGATCATCATTACACTTTCCGCCTCATTCGTGCGTCTCGCATTTATTGCGATTTAAAATTTCAGTCCTTTCGAGTGCACATTTTGTTGAGTATTCGAGACTCTTGGACCGCCAGCGAGTACCCCTTCTCTGACTCGCATTTTTTGTAATTCTTCTCCGTCTATCCTTGCCCCATTTACTCCTCGTAAGTCTTCTTCTCTCTTCTTTGCAATTCTATTTTCTGTTTGTCATTTTGATTTCAGCAGAACCTTGAATCCCCTCAAAAATGGCTAAACACTTGAAAGACCTCCTTTCTGAGGGTCGTATTTCCGGATTTTAGTGACACTTTTCCATTCCCGACGATGTCCACTTATCTCTTGTAACAGACAGTACTCTTGATATGGAGAGGGAGGATCAAAATACGATCGTCTTCCCTCTCTTATCCATAGCAGAGGGCATAGTCTGTTTTCCCCTACATCCATTGCTTAGGGCCGTTCTTCGCTACTGGAGTCTGATTCCTTCTCAACCCAACGTAAATTTCTTTCAAATCATCATGGGGATGATAGAGTTGAACTGACGCCTTAGGATCAACCTTGGCATTCCGGCGATTCGGCACTGCCACGCTTTGGCCAAATCTTTCGGTCGGCTGGGGCGATACTTTCTCAGGGCCAAGGACACTGACCATCACTTGATAAACATGCTTGCCAGTTCTGGTAAGAGAGTTGACAACGTAATGGTCAATGGCCGAGGTAATTGGGAGTTCGGTGAAGGTGAAGACCGCCTAGACCCTATTCCCAGACGAAAGGGTGATCCAAGTTGCCATGTAACGCGTCGTGTTTGTTGATCTGCCTTTTATTCAGCTTTTTTCCTTTAACCACCCCTTGTTCTTTACAGGTAACAGATTGAAGAAGGTTCTTCCCTCAACCAACGATGCAGTCCTTGAGGAAATTAAGTCTGCACTCAGATACTTCAGTCGTCCAAACGTACAAAAGCAAGGGAGAGCTGCTCACATACTCCTCCGATACAAACCTACTTATAATACATTCTCGGCCGCGGACAGCATTCCAATTCCATCCGGCGATCAACACCTTTCGGCTCTTCTCTTTCCCAACTTCAAGAGCCTTAGGCAAATTGGCCTCGAAGATTCGGATTCGGGGGAAGACGTGGAGCCGACGGTAGAGGTAGTTGCCGAACCAACCAGAGAGGTCGCTGTGGAGGCCGAAGAGGTTGACGAGGCGATATGCTCGGCGTTCGAGGCTGCCGGACTTAACCAGCCTACACCGTCCACTTCGGGTCAGGTAGAGTTTTCTTCTGGAGATATTTTTGCGAATTTGGGAGACCTACCCAGTAATTTTTTCGAAGGTATGGCTGGGGAATGCATTACGCAGATGGCGCGAAAGGAAAATGTCGAGCGAATGGTTGCTCGAAAGAAGGCCGAGGTCGCCCATTTTGAGCCCACCTTGATTAAAACTTTCGTACCCGTTATTGAAGAGACGGCTCAGGTTGCTGCGGCCGAAGCGAGAAAAGATGTTGAACAACAGGTCATTGACGAACGGCTGATTCCAAAGGAGCGGGGCAAAAAGCATAGTACTGAGGGAGAGGCCGGGTCGGATATTATCCCTGCTTCCAAACGGCCTCGTTTAGAAGAGTCGGACGTGGTTGCTCCTTTTATTGTTTGGCCAAAGATCAAAGATACGCCGATCTCTTCTAACACTTCAGCCATTGAGGATCCAACCGTGGCGTTGAGCCTGGCAGCTTCAATTTCCTTGCCGGCTGACAACGCAACCTTTTACGCCGTGCTGGATGCTATGGCCGTAGCCCTATCTACGCAGTCAGCGCTCCTAGTAAGTGACCATCTCAAATTCTCTTGAATTTGTTTTCATTAAGGTATCTGACGATCCCAACTTGTTTTGCAAACGGTTGGCAGGATCGTGGACCTGGGCTGCTCCCTGCATGATGCCCTTGGCAGGATTGATCGTTTGCAAACGGAGGCGGACGGTCAAAAGAGTAGGGCCGAGTTTGAAGTGATAAGAGCCGCAATGGAGAGTGCGTGAGCTGAAATAGAGGAGGAGAAGGCTTGCTCAGCTGAACAGCTCCGCTCTGACGTTGAGAGTAGGGCAAATGCGAGCGAAGAATCGCTCAAGTTAGCCAAGGAGGCGCTTATCGAGGTGGAGGTTCAGTTAGAGGAGCTCAATGCGGCCAAGGAAAAAGCCGATTCTGAGGCTTCTGTGACATTTGAGGCAGGAAAAAGCGCAGCCTTCAAGGAATATGTAGATGAAGTCCCCAAATTCAAGAATCGGGGGTTCAAACATGGGTGGCTCAAAGCCCTTGCTGCCGCTGGAGTTACATTGGCCTTGCCAATTCCCTACGAGTAAGTGGACGTTGAGCCACTTGAATCTGACCCCGAGGATTGATCTGGGAGACATTTCAATTTTATTAAGTATTTTTAATTCCGATGTAAGTTTTTGTTCGGTAGACTTTTGTTGGTTTAGGGTAGTTTTCATGTATAAATTGGTTACTATTTGCGCTCAATTTATTAATGAAAATTTCCTTGTTATTTCACCACCACTTGTATACAGTTTGTGAAGTTATGTTAATGAAGAATGTTTTGCCTTTAACTACTTCGGATAAAATCATTGTTGTGTTTGAGCTTTCAGAGATTGAATATCTTATGACAATATTAATTTATCACTCATATGCCGAGTATTGTGGGCATTCAAGCCGAATAGGTTGGTGAAATTGCCCTGGCCCCATGTGGTTCATGATCGTTCTGATGTCGGATGAGACGACCTTAAGAATTTTGAAGAATCGATTCCTGAGTCATCTGGGGCGCTTGAGCCGAATATATTGATGAATTTAAGGAATCGATTCATGAGTCGGTTGGGGCAATTGAGCTGAATAGATTGATGAATTTGAGGAATCGATTCATGAGCCGGCTGTGGTAGTTGAGCCAAATAGATTGATGAATCTGTCCTTTTCCCAAGCAGTGCATGATCATTTGGGAGCCGGATGAGGCGACCTTAAGAATTTTGAAGAATCGATTCGTGAGCTGTCTAGGGCAGTTGAGCCAAATAAATTGATGAATCTGCCCTTTCCCCAGTTGGTTCATAATCATTCCGACGCCGGATGAGACGACCTTAAGAATTTTGAAGAATCGATTCGTGAGCCGTCTGGGGTGGTTGAGCCGAATAGATTGATGAATCTGCCCTTGCCCCAGTTGGTTCATGATCATTCCGACGCCGGATGAGACGACCTTAAGAATTTTGAAGAATCGATTCGTGAGCCGTTTGGGCTGTTGAGCCGAATAGATTGATGAATCTTAAGAAGTTTGAATTATCGATTCATGAACCGACTGGGGTAGTTGAGCCAAATAGATTGATGAATCTACCCTTGCCCCAAGCGGTGCATGATCTTTCAGAAGCCGGATGAGACGACCTTAAGAATTTTGAAGAATCGATTCATGAGCCGTCTGGGGCAGTTGAGCCGAATAGATTGATGAATCTTAAGAATTTTAAATAATCGATTCATGAGCCGGCTGGGGTAGTTGAGCTAAATAGATTGATGAATCTGCCCTTGCCCCAGTTGGCTCATGATCATTCGGGCGTCGGACAATTGAGGTTTTCTCAATTAATGAGATTGCCTCAAGGGCGCTGCCTCTATAAAGGATAAATGAACAAAGGTACAACCTTTATGAGCTTGGTAAACAGCTGACTCCAGCTCTTGGAGGAAGATTTATCGTGTGAATGTCGAACAGACTCTTCTTTAATAGTAGAGGGGAAGCGAGGACGCTAGTTGAGTTGGGCGGAGACATGAATCGAGGTGGTGAACCTTCACGCACAGGAAGTAGGAGTTCTAAGGATTAAGAGAGGCGTCAGTCTCCTCGACGTCGAAGCAAGTCACGCAGGCGGGACAAGCAGCAGCAGGGCAGATCTCCGCAATCCCGAGTCGAAAGGGGATCTGACGCGAATCCGTGCCTATTAAGCTTTGCGGTATTTGTGGGGAATAGACCCATTACAGAGGCGGACTCGATCGTTCGAGACTCAAATGTAGCGGTCGAGTTTGCTTGACAAATTTTTCCTCCTGAGGTTCAGCAGTCAATGGTAGGTCGATAGGACTATGACGTATTTTGCGAAGGCATTCACGGGGCGGTGAAAGGGGCTTTACACTGCCTATGAAATTGGCATGCGGCTGCGCGCTGCCCGTCGAGAATTGGAGAAGAAGAAGGAACGTATTCGACGTGTGGAGGCTCGCGCGGAGGCGGCTGAGCGTGAGTTAAGGAAGACCAGGGCGGCTCAGGCACAACCCGCCGGGCAGGGAAACCCGATTGTGGAGGAAAGGGTTACCAGTCGGCTCATCAGTACCGCACTCATCGATTGTGAGACGGCGAGTATGTTTGCAATGGAGTCTGTGAAGAGGAGGGCCTAGGAAAAAGGTTTTCACGAAGGCTGAAAAGTTGGAATCGAAAAGACCAAGGAGAAGCTTGTCGAAAAGATTTGCCGATGTGAGAATCATGGATTTAGGCATGGTTGGATCAAGGCATCTCAAGCCGCGGAAGCTCTTCGAGCGTCGGTCATTGATTCGGCATCACCACTCTACGACAGTAAACATTTTCGTTTTTCGCTTTTGAAGTCGAGAAAAGTGAGGATGAGGGTGACGCCGTATAAGAATACGCATTGTAAGGTTGAATCGCAATAAAAATTATGTAATTTATTATTGGATTGAATAGAAACGTTCTATTATAAATATTTCGTCGCGGTTCCTATTCGGTATATACGTGTTTCATTTTATTACATGGATTTTTGAATGAATGTGCAAACATTGATCGTATAATGATATGCTGCTTATAGGCGGGGTCGGCCCAATCGTGATGGCCGTTTATTCTTGAATGTGGCCACTGTAATTTCAAAAGGCCAAAAACAAGTACGTGGAGTGGCTGTGGCAAATTCCAGTCAGCGCGGGGTCTAAATGCTTGGCCGATTGGATTGATAGCGCTACCCCAGTCCCAGTCAGTGCATGTGTTCCAAAAAGCTGTTTGGGTACCTAGGCCGTGGTGAATGTCAACCGACGTTCGTCTCTTGGGGTTTTGGCGTTAATGAAATTGTCTCGGGGTCATTGCTAGCATTTAGAAATAAATGGAATGGACTCTTCGTGCCAGTGACCTCATTAATATAACGCCACTTGTTGCGTGGGGTTATATAATATTGTGGATGTAAAACAGAGTTTCTTTAATCAGCCAAACTCGAACTTTGGCCGAGCTTGATGCCGCAATGGATCGCAGCCGAGAATTCTCTGGTGTGGGAAGTAGGTCTTTAAACAAGAAGCGGGAGGCGCGTCAGCCTCCAAGTCGTCGAAGCAGATCACCTCAAAAGGAGACACAATGACCGTTGCCCTTAACCTTTGTCTTAGATCTTGGCCTTGACATTGTCGATGGTGTCAGAGGGAGGTCCAAAGATACGCTAATTCGGGCACGGTTGGATCGAGGCATTTTGAGCCGCGGAGGCTTTCCAAACAACGTACATTGATTCGGGGCCTCTGCTGTATCAACGTGATTAATTCCCCTTTTCACCTTAGAAGTTAAAGATAGATATTGTAATGTTCGAACGCGGATTGCATCTATATAACAACTGTTTGATCAAATAAAAAGTTTTATTTCAAACATTTGCGTCTTACTCTGGATTTTTTATATGCTTAGCTAAGCACCTTATTTCGAATGTTGGCATGTTCTGTTTCGTTTTGTTCGTGCCGAAGGGTGCTCCGAATTCGGAGGTATGATCTGCCCTAGGGTGTTACGCGTCAGAGGCGCTGTGAATTCGGAGTCTTAATCAGCCTAAAGACATCTTGTGCCGATGGGGCTCCTTAACCGATGTTTCGATGCGGAGACTTTAATCGGCCCTAAGGTGTCATGCACCAAAAGGGGGCTCCGAATCCTGAGAGTTAGTTTGGCCAATGGTGATATCCACGAAGGGCGCTCCAAATCCAGTGACTTAATCGGCCCTAAGGTGTCATGCAACAAAGGGGGCTCCGAATCCGGAGAATTAATCGGCCCTAAAGTGTCATGCACCAAAGGAGGGCTCCGAATTCGGAGACTTAATCGGCCCTAAGGTGTCATGCACCAAAGGGGGCTCCGAATCCGGAGACTTAGTTTGGCCAATCGTGATAACCACGAAGGGTACTCCGAATCCGGAGTCTTAGTCGGCCCTAAGGTGTCATGCACCAGAGGGGACTCCGAATCTGGAGACTTAATCGGCCCTAAGGTGTCATGCACCAAAGGGGGCTCCGAATCTGGAGACTTAATCGGCCCTAAGGTGTCATGCACCAAATGGGGGCTTCGAATCCGGAGACTTAATCGGCCCTAAGGAGTCATGTCCCAAAGGGGGCTCCGAATTCGGAGACTTAATGTGGCCAATCGTGATATCCACAAAGGGCGCTCCGAATCCGGAGTCTTAGTCGGCCCTAAGGTGTCATGCACCAAAAGGGGGCTTTGAATCCGGAGACTTAATCGGCCCTAAGGTGTCATGCACCAAAGGGAGCTCCGAATCCAGAGACTTAGTTTGGCCAATCATGATATCCATGAAGGGCGCTCCGAATCTGGAGGCTTAATCGGCCCTAAGGTGTCATGCACCAAAGGGGGGCTTTGAGAAATGAATTGAGCGACGAAGAAAAATGGTTTGTATTGCAGAAGTCATATATATGCAAGGATCAAAGCCCACAAGTCAAGTCAGTGATAGGGTTTTCATAAAATCTCTGCTTGTGCCGATTGCGGGGAGCCACGGATTTCTTCAATGCCACAGGCTGTCGGGAAGCGCACAAGCTGATGATAAGTGCTTGGAACGGCCCTCATAATATGTAACCAGGTTCGCCCCATGATGACATTATACGGCGAAGGGAGCTTTACGACCAGGAATTCTACTTCGACCGTTCTGGAGCCCGCTCGAACAGGTAGTATGATCTGGCCATTTGAAGAATGGAAGGTGTTGGACTTTGGTCATTATTGCAGTGATAGGTTCTGACAACTCTGTGTACTTCTTGTCGGCATGCCTCAAGCGCCTACTGTCGACTTGCAGTTGTTCATTCGTTCGGTGGGAGCATTGATCGCTTGATAGGTGAGAGTCCCGCCTTTTGTCTCGTTTAGTGCGTTGTCGTGGCTCAAGGCTCGGAGGTGGCACAGAACTTATTGGTTGAGCAATTTCATGGGGGGCCATTTTGTTGGACATTTGTCCGGCTTTTATTCTTAAGGCATCATCTTCCACTTTGCAATACTCTTCAACTTTCTTCATCAGCGCCCAGACTATTTTGGGGTGTCTTCTGGTCAGGGAACTACAAAGAGCACTATCAAGATGTAGTCCCATTTTGAAGGCAGTGATGGCCATGGAGTCGTTACAAGCATCGTCGACGAGGTTGAAGCAGTCCCAATAGTGCGCTGAATACGCTCTGAGCATTTCTCCTGACTGGATCTACATAGCCCAGAGAGAGTCGGCCTGTTTCGGCTATACCTCGTTGGTGATGAACCTGGCCCTGAAGGATTTCTGTTATTGATGGAAGCTTTTGATCGAAGCCAGCTCTAGCTTGTAATACTACCTGACAGCTAATGGCCCCAGGCTGCTGGGGAATATGCGGCACATGAGGGCTTCGTTGTCTGCATGCAATGTCATGGCCTGCTTGTAGTGACGGATATGATCAGTGGGGTCTGATTTTCTGTCGTAAAGAGTGAATGACAGAGCTTTGAACTTCTTGGGTAGGGCCGTCCTTGTAACCCATCGGACAAAAGGATCGTGCTGGTCCTCTTCATCTGAACTGCTTCGTCTGTGCTTGTTCCTTGTATGTAGACTCTTTTCGGAGGAGTTGGAAGTTTCAGATCATCCCTTCTTGTTGAGCTCCGTGGGTAATGAGTTGGAGTCGCTATCGGTATCCTTTGGTCGGGCTCGAGGTCGTTGTCCACCTGCCCTTGGAGGTCGTTCGGGATCTTGGCACACGGCTTCTCTGGATTTTGCTACTTCCAGGGCCAAATCTTGACAGAGACGTTCATTTTCAGTGATCATGTTCTCCAGCCTTTGTTCATTCTGCTTTGCTTGTTTCCTGATCGTTTGCATTGTCTCTTGCACTGAAGTCATTGGTGAGTCGAAGTTCAAGGCGCGTCTTGCAGCGATGGTTTCCTTTCCGAGAATATTTGCTGAAGTGAGATCATCTCTCTATGTGGTCTCGTCAGTGGCTATCGGAGGATCTTCAGTCACGCCTGCCATGGATGTATTTGAGTATTCCCACAGACGGCGCCAATTGTGGAGAAGTGGTTTTGGAAATACTCTTCAGATCCTGGGAGACGCTAGTGATCCTCAGCTAGTCACCTGAAAAGACATAAACACTCCGGTCGGGGGTGCCGGAATTAGCACTCCGACGGACAAGTCAGTTCTTATACTCAAAATAGCTTGTCTTCTAAGTTAAGCAAAAAGTGATTGTTACATACCTTTCTCAATCCATTGTTCCTGTATTTATACCTGTTCCTTTTGATCCTCGGGGCCAGGGCCTACTTTTTAATCATTGTCCTTTCTCTTATTCGGCTCTGAGGATCTACACTTATTCAGCACATGTATTATATTCGGCTTCCCATTCTCGTAGGATACAGCCGATTAATATCAGTCTTCTAAGTTACGCACCTTTTGATTTTGCCATTATTCGACTCCCACAGCATTCATCAAGCATGCCACAATAAATTGTCAAATGGGAAACGCATTCATGCATAGTAAAATATCTTTTTCAGAAAACTTGTCATATGCTGAACAATCGGAGTTTCATAGCATATCTAATCATTTTGGGAAAATTATTCAGAAAACTCATCATACCATAAACATGTCAGAAGTTCATAGCATATTTTATCATTTCAGAAAATACTTATCATATAAAACATTTCGTAACCAAGATATAGATTTCATTAAACATCGTAGAGCATAGCCATTTTCAAAATCATTTATACAAAAGTATCTTTTACAAAAACATTACTCACTTAGGTCCATGGTCAACTCACACAAGGTCACACATTATTCATCTATGTCGGAAGTATCGAATTTAATTGATGGTATGACATCTCTAAATAACATGGATCACATAAGTTTCATTCCAATGATCACTCTTTTTCAGATCACAATAAAGGAATAAGCCTTGAATTAATTCTCATACAAATATTTCGTCCTTAGTCAATAATGGTGAGTTTATGATAACAATATGTTAGGTTCAGAACAAAAACGCATCAGAACAAAATTATGTCTTTCTGACAAATGGCAGTCCACAAAAGAAACACAATTTTCCTTTTATTTACATTCTTTCACAAGAATATATGTCCGTACTGAAAGGAGGAACAAAACTTCACTTATCATCCCATAGAAAAATTCACAACATGACCTTCTTTTCACCAATGATCCACTTCAATAACCCACATAATTTGATTAACAAACATATCATCTCACTACATTAACAATGCCCATTCGTATTCTTACACGTGGTAAGACAACATAAGCATCAACTCATTCTTACTACCTTTCCCTCAAGCCACTAAATACAAAGTAGCTTAATATATAAGATCATACCAAGTCATTTAACTCCATGGCTCAAGATTTCAGATAATATTTCCTTCGCCAGCATACATATCTCAATTCCCTCAACATACACTCTATCTCTACAAATGAACATACTCAACACCACCTACATTCTAGTCAAAATTTCAATTTCCTGCATCACTAAACTTCCATAAAATTCCACCGAATACTATGTGATCACAAATCACAATACTTGCATTTATTAACATTCCATTTCATCCCTGCTCCTAGAGTCATAAGATGCAGACTGTTAACATATCGCATATCATTCATTAATTATTCCATAACACATAGTTTCGCATACCTAGTCATAACACATATATGCATACAAGGATATGAGTGGGGCAATCCCTTTATCTCTACTTCTTATATCAAATCATTCTCAAATCCCATACTCGTTATTAATCATTGTATCTCTTAATTGCCATACACTTCATTGATTCACAACATCCTCAGTTTCCCCAAAATTCCGCATGGTCTAATTTCACATATAACACATATAGAAACTAAGTTTAATCTCTTTTCATATTACGTTTCCACGAACATGCTTATACTTATCAATTTGAATATCCAACGAACACCGATATTCCACATCTTTCAAACTTTAGCCTTGTGTAACCCATTCTCATTTCATAACAATTATGGCTGTACTGCCCTCTCTATTCTTTAGATATGTACCCGTCAATACCGCCAAACAACATTGGCCAAACTGCCAAACGGTATTGACGCACACCATTGGCGGGTTTCTCTTCTTGCACTCCAATTGAACCACCTGAAAATTTCCACCGAGTTAGGCATAGCCCGGTCAGTTCCAACCTCAATTCTGGCTGACCTTTAGGGTCAAGCTTAATAACTAGCTCGGTTTGCCCAACTCCGTTCGTTCTCGCTGACCTTGCTCCGCCTTGGACCATCGCTTCACCTAGCTTGGCTTAGCCCGATCTAACTTCCAGACCTTGGGCTAACTCAGCCGCATGATCTAGAACCTCAGCCAAATTGCCCTTGGCTATGCCAACTCAGTCGCGTAATCCAACGGTAAGGCCCAAGTCACAACTAGCTTAGCCCGTTTGCTTGGCGCAAACTTCCTTCTCAATTGCCCCTTAATTCCGTCTTCATTCGCATGACCGAAATTACATTACTAGGCCGGGCTAGACTCTTTTGCTCAATGGTTCGCTTTGCTCGGTCGTTGGCCTTAAATCCCTTATGTTGTAACATGAATGAGATTATTCAATTTCATCTCGGTTTAGGAACTTCAAAGTTAGCAAGCGAAGTCAGCTCGGCAACTTGCTTCTTAGCGAGTATAATCAACTCAGCAACTTCCTTGGCGAGCAAAATCAGCTTGGCAAAGACCTTCAAATTTGGCGAGGAAAGTCAACTCGGTAACTTGCTTCTTGACGAAAAAAATCATCTCGGTAAGAAACTTCAAAGTTGGCGAGCAAAATCAGCTCGACAACTTGCTTCTTAGCGAGCAAACTTAGCTCGGCAAGGAACTCCAAGGTTCGCGAGCAACGTTAGCTCGACAACTTACTTCTTGGCGAGTAAAATCAGATCGACAAGAAACTCCAAAGTTGGCATGTAAGGTCAGCTCGGCAAGGAATTTCACGTTGACAAACAAAGGCCCCGTTTGGTGTAGCTGTTAAAACAGCTTATAGATTATAGCTTAACAGATTATAGATTATGACTTTAATCAGAAGTTGTTAATCTGTTTGGTGTAACTGTTGGATTATAGATTTAAGTTGCTGAGTAGTGTTTGTTAAATAAGCTGTGAAATAGCTTTTTCAATTAATTTTTATTTTTTGTTTGTCTACATTTCTCATAAAAAATAATAATAATAATCTATAGTCCATTTGAGTCTTTTTCTATTTTAAAAAAAATAAAAAATAAAAAAATTTAAGAGTATAACCATAAATTAACATGTCCACAGCAGAAGCTGATAATCAGAAGCAAGGGGTGAGCAGCTTCTCAGAATCAGCTTTTTTGAGTTAAAATAAGTCGTTAGAATCTGAAGCTGTTTGAAATAAGTTTAACTAAACAGTTCAAAATAACTTTTTCAAAGCTAAAAACCATAAGTTGGCTTTGAAAAGCTGAAACAAACACCCCCATAATACAGAACGGCTGTGAGCCCAGATATGATACAGATCGGCTGCGAGCCCAGATATAATACAGATCGGCTGTAAGCCCAGATATAATACAAAACGGCATTAAGCCCACCAATAATACAGAACGACTTTAAGCCCAAATATAATATAGATCAGCTTTAAGCCCACATATAATACAAAACGACTTTAAGCCCAGATATCAACAGATTGGCCTCGGGCCGATCATTAGCAAAACAGAATGATTCCAGATACACCAAGATATCATTGTTCCATTATACACATATGTTCCATTTGTTCATCATGAATTCAGATAGTTAACTTGTAGATAACAGAACGTCAGTATTAACTATTAACAGTAAGCAAAACGTACTGCTACAGTACTATTACTCAATAGTGCACAAAGATTTTCCGATGGTTTATTACAAGTCGACATAGTTGTCTTGCGGATAACAGAACATTAATAATAACTATTAACAGAAGGCAAATGTATCACTACATTAATAGGGACAGAACAATTCACATCATAATGGCCTCGGGCCCACGTCTATTACTGGGGACAAAACGACCATAGGTTCATATTAGTGCCATTATTCAAGCGTATCAACTAATTGAATCAAAGCACAACATCAATGGAATAGACCATTCACAAATAACAACACATAAATCATAGTCACAGGAAGTAAGAGAAACATATTGTTACACTACTATTACTCACAGTGATCGGCTCCCGATAGTAATGGGACGATGTCCTCGTCTCGACCTACAAGTACAGGGCACAACACATAATATGAGATTATACTCGATCCTTTACTTATTCTCTTTGATCATTCAATCAATTAGCCATGGTGGTACCAAGCTCATTATTCCTTAATAAGTTATAATCCATGTCTCAGAAAACAGGAGAAATCGATGGGAAATTGTTTAGGTGAAAAAATGGTACAAAATTGGTTGAGAGAAAGTGAACAGTCATCACTAACTTGGGCATAACTATTTTTGTATTTAGAATTTGGGAGCGAGATCACCTCCATTGGAAACTAGACTTCCGAGGCTTGATTTTAGGCTCAAGAATCACTCAAAATGGAGTTCGAAGACAAGAGATATGCTTATTCAAAGTTGGCTGAACAGAGCTGTCTCCCGCATGTGCGGGAAATGGAGCCGCATGTGTGGCCCTGGGTAGTTTACAGTCCGAAAATGGCTGTAAAATTGGAACTTCTCATTTTCAAAATCAAACCTCAATTTCATGTAAATCAAAACCCAAAACCCTTTAATACATGATAAATTTCACATTATTAATCTCCATCGAACTTCATAACCTCAAAATATTACTCAATTCCCAAGCACAAGAACAAAAGAGCATAATATGGCCATAGTTGGGGTTCAAAGTTCACATCTTCCATATCAATCCTTGATTTCATATAATTGAAGCTTTAAACATAAGGATTCAAGATAGATGATCCTACCTTAGTTCAATCTTTGTCTTTCTCTTTGCTTTCTTCAATTACCCCCGAGTTTCCGTGGGTGATCTTCCTTCTCTTTCTTCAATTCCCTTCAATCATCTTCAAACCCCCATGATTATTGAGCTTTTCTTCAAGAATCTTGGTCTCTCTTCTCTCTCTTTTTAGATATTTTGGGCTCCCAAAAGATGAGATCAACCACTCACAGGCACATCCATATATATAAATAAACACACACATGGCTTAACACAATAGGGAGAGCCAAACGTGGCCTTACGAATCCCACGAAATCAAATTTCAATTAAAGTTCCCAGGTGGCTCTAAAAATTGTGCTGGTCATAAATGTCTCTGTTCTGGTTTCTGAAGCCTCTAAGGCCTTTAATTAGCAGTATAAAGTTAGCCACCCAAACGTGTCTTACCGAATCAGCCAAATTGGATTTCCAATTAATTTTCCCAAATAGTTCTAAAAATTCTCATTAACATACCCAAGTACTCAATTGTGATTTCTGAACCCGTAAAGGTCGGTAATTTCAATTTTAAAGTCGTGGCTCAACATATAATTCCTCAATTTGAACAGATATCATCAAATTAAAATGCATTAACCCATAAGGCCATAAAGGTAATCTCTAATACGGATTTTGGGGTCGTTACAAATTCATCCCGCCCAAGTGAGTGCACGACGCAGCCTGAGATAAAACGCGGCCAGGGCCGCACTTCACGCCTTCTTAGAAAGCCCCGGAGGACAACGATCCTAAACGCTATGCAGCGGGAACGGATAAACGATACAAGATAACACAAGATGCAAATAAATGCAATAAGGGCGATGATACGATACATGTTACAGGAAATGTAGAGCATGATGTTTAGGGAATACAATAAGCAAACAAAGCGGCGCTTTAGAAAGCACCTCAAAGGGGTGAGTGGCGGTGAACCGAACCGCTCCACTCTGACGGGGATCTCCCATTGTATTCTTCGAACACTTACCTTCAACTCACGGTACAAAGGTGCTGAAATACTGACAAGGAGTAACCTCTGCATGTAAAAGTCACAGATGTCACTTTTCTTCCTCATCATATTCACAACTTTCCCTGTTCTCTAACGGGGTGACAGACTAGGTTGGTTCAGTACCTAGAACTGAGGCGCATATATGCTATCTCAACCTATGGGGTTTCCATACAGATTTCAAGCCGGGGATTCACCCCTGGGTATTTAAACTAGAGTTTAGTCTCAGAAATTCCAATCTTTGTGTTCTAGGCATCAGCCATTCAAACTCTATTTTCCACCGTCGCAGTTGATCTCTTAGGAACTCATTGCAAACACAGCCAAGATACCTTTGGCAAGGAATGGTACTCAGGGAGAGCACTTCTGATTGCCATTCTGGCTTGAAGCAAGCTTGATCTTGAGATTGAGGTAGAGGCACACTCATTCTTCGAAGCACTGATAAGGCTTGAAGAGGTACATCCGAAGTACAATCACAGAATTTGCTGAAGTCGATACACACTAAGATGCTCCGGTTTTCCTTCTTTTCTTTTGCTTTGCAGTCTGGAACCCATATAGCTTCAGATAGGTCCTGGTTTTACTATTTTCATATGACCTGGGTTGAACCTTGCGGTGTTATGAAAGAACAAAGCCTGTTTTGCACATATGTGGAGAACGACACAGCACTCTGAGCACAAAACGATTCAATTTTGGAATTAAGAAATGAGTTCTTAACCAGGTATTGAGCCTACAACTGATCATAGTCAAAAAATGACTCAACAATGGAAAACAAAGGTAAACAACCTAAATGCAAACATTGACACCCGAAATGACTCAAAACAAGAATCAAGACAAACAAGAACAACAGACACGACACTAAGACGTGTTCCAATGGCAAGAGACCTCTCAGTTCGCGAGGAGCCAGTTTCTCCGGGTATTGTTTCCCACCCTTTCTCATTTGTGATTCTCACATCACTCGGCCCTCAGGCTCTTTTTTTTTTTTTTTTTTTTTCTTTAAAAGCCATTTTCTCACTTTTTCTCTCAATGCACATCTCTCTATTCTTCAATCTCTCTTTTCTTTTTTATTCCTCCCCTGGGTGGTTGATGGGTAAACAAGAAGTTGCGGGCTCTTGCCCTTAGCATTTCGCTAGATTCTTCTTCTTCTGCTCACAACAGTGAACTTTCCCACAGAGGGGTTGTGCTATAACTGGGTGTGTAGCAAATCTGCAGTTGACATCGGTTGATGATGCCCTTGGCCAGTTCGGACGTGACTAGACCTTCTCGGATAAGGGAGTGGAATATCCTACTCCATTTCCAGTTTGTGCTTCGCACTTGGCTTGATACCTTGCTGCTCAGAGGATGTTAAGAGCTTTTAGCCCTTTTCTTTTTGCTTCTGTTGTGCCCTTTCTGGCAAATACGGTGCCCTTTCTGCCAAGTATGTTGACAATGGTGAAAAGATAGAACACTTGACTCAACTGTGCCCCTAGTTCATCATTTTGACCATTTTTTTTGTTTTGACTTTCTAAAACAATTTTGATCAATATGAGAATTAGATTAGCATACTTGTTCAATTTTCTGATTCAAAATCATGCAAGTCAGGTTGTGAGCATTGAAAATTTTTCTTTTTTGGGTCCAAGAAATGGTCCAGTTTTAGAAAATGAAATAATTTTCGAGAAAATTAGTCAACCTCAGTAAAAATTCTCGAAAAATGTTTTTACAAATGGTCACTGCTTGACCAACGCAGAATCTACTCTTGAGATGCACAACCTCATATCCAAAACAATGGAAAATTGCCCCTTGCCTAAATGGCACTGCATGGTAACGGAAAGTTACCCCTTGTCTGAATGGCACCACAGTGCACTGTAATCAGTTCTCAAAGTGACGATCACAACCGAACTCTCGGATACAGAGAAGACAAAAATGATCAGAACCATTACATGGACACAGTCGATTTGGAAGTGTTTATGGCTGGACTTCAGAATGAAGTTACATACGTATCCCAAACATGGGAATCAAGCCTGACGTAGTTCCGGGGTGAAGGTACACTCGGGTATTAACCTCTCCTTTTACGCTCTAACTTTTGCCAAGGCTGCCCTTCCGGGTTTTCAACCTTGTGAGCTTTGTTTTTCTTTTCTTTTCAATTCTTTTCATTTCTTTTCTTCTCTTTTTTTTTTCATTTTCTTCATTTCTTTTCCATTCTTTGCATTTTTTTCTTTTTTTCTCTTTTTGCTTTTCTTTTCATTTTTCTTCTTTTTCTTGCTCTAATTTTTGCCTGGGTCACCTTTCCGGGTTTTCGGCCTAGCGAGCTTCTCAAGGGTAAAAGTGTAGCTTTGTCCATGTCAAATGGTTTTTGGGATCTCAAAGCCATCTGAACCCAGAAGAATGGCTATTGTTTGCTGATGATATAGAAGTCCATCCAATGGGGGCTAGATTTGCCCCTAGTGTTGTGGATAGGAACTCGGTTGTCCTTCAGCAATACTTTCTTCTTTCCTCCCTTCTGGGATTTGGCATTCTTGCCGATCTTCGTTAGCTTAAGGAATGTCCCAATTTTTTACTCTTCGAGCACATCGGACGTTTTTGCCCCTAATCCAGGGGCTGCTTCTAATTTAGCTTTGCAAGCTCCTTTTGATGACATCTGATCTTCTAGATCTGACTTTTCTTGCCCCTAGTTCAAGGGTTGCTTCAAATCTGGCCACACATGCCTCACATTGTGATTGACCTTTGATCATTCTGAATCCCAGTTCAGGGTTTGAAAGCAAAAGAGGTCGAGTCTCGAGGCTGTGAGTGATCCTATGCTGCACAATTTCAAGAGCGATTCCACACAGGTCTTTCCAAGACCGCGCAAAACATTTTTTGAAATTTTTTAAGAAAGTGACTAGTCGCTCGCGCTGAAGATAATGCGAAACCAATCTGGATCAAGCCAGGATCCTTCTCAGTACTCACGTTAACAAGCATGATTTCATTCATTAAGGGCTTAGCATGCCTCTCTTTCTCTCGATTGATCAAATTTTCACAAATCCTGAGGAATTCCTTCCTCTTCGTTTTCACCACAGTGTTCAAAAAGTTTTGAAAAACTTAGGTCAAAGCAATGATTTAAAAGGCGCAGAAAAGCAGGTGAAAAGCATTGCCGTTTCATTCAAACTTCTGGCTCAACTGGCGTAAGGCAGAAGCAATTACTGCTGTTTCATTCAGATCTATTGGGACAACTGGCTCCAAGGCAGAAACAGACTCAAAAGAAAGCAAAAAGACAAACACAAAACAAAATAGTGATGTCCGAGGTAACACCCCCGGAATCACCAGACTCTAACAAAACAGG
>NW_021025098.1:823235-837762 GCF_004153795.1 Camellia sinensis
TCCCGGCTATTTCTTCTGGTGGGCAGAGTGCTCTTCTGGCAAGTACGTCGATGACGGGGGAGAGACAGAACGTCTGGCTCAACTGTGCCCCTAGTTCATCATTTTAACCATTCTTTTCGTTTTTGCTTTCTACTAAAACGGTTTTGAACAAAATGAGAGTAGGATTAACGTACTTGTTCGATCTTTGATTCGAAAACCGTGCAAGTCAGGCATGCAAGCACTGAAAATTTTCCTTTTTGGGTCCAAGACAGTGGTCCGGTTTTGAAAAATGGAATAGTTTTCGAGAAAATAGTCAGCCTCAGTAAAAATTTTCAAAAACTATTTTGCAAACAGCTAATGCTCAACGAGCATGGAACTTACTCTTCGAGATGCGCAACCTTGGATCGGAGGCAATGGAAAATTGCCCCTGGTTTGAAGGGGGGTGGGAGGCAACGGAAAGTTGCCCCTAGTTTGAATGGCGGCTCACAGCGGCTCGTGGCAACGGAAAGTTGCCCCTTGTTTGGGATGGTGCCGCAGTAATTGTAAACAGTCTTCATTGGCGATGGTCGAACTCTCAGACACAGAGATGACGAAGACGGTCATAACACATATATGGACACAATCACCTTGAAGGGTGTTGGCCACTAGACCTTGGGATGAAGTTGAAACCATTGCATGGACTGAGACGCTATGAAAGCGTTGGGGGCTGGACTTCATGATGAAGTTGCCTACGTATCCCAAACATGGGAATCAAGCCTTACGTAGTTCCGGCTAAGGTACTCTCGGGTATTTTAACCTTCACTTTGTTTGGCTCTCACTTTTGCCAAGGCGCCCAACGCGGGTTTTCGACCTTGCGAGCTTCTTTTCATTTTTTTTCTTATTTCTTTTTCTTTTTTTTTATTTCTTTTCTTTTCTTCTTTTGTATTTTTTGTCTTTTTCTTTTCTTTTCTTTTTTTGTATTTTTCTCTTGCTCTAACTTTTGCCTGGGTCGCCCTTCCGGGTTTTCGACCCAGTGAGCCTCTCAAAGGGTAAAAGTGTAGCAAGTCCATGCCAAATGGTTTTTAAAATTGAAGCCTCTTTGTGTCTAGGAGAACGGCTGTTGCAATGACTTGCGGAAGAATCCATCCCGGTTACTCCACGAGCTTCTTCTGATGAGATCTACTCCTCTTGATTCGGCTTTGATGCTTCTTGATCGAAGGCTACCTCAAAATTGGCCACACGGGCCTTTCATGGCGTTTGTTCGTTGAACTTTCTGAACGTTCTGAACGGGTTCAAAGTCGGAAAACAACTAGGTTGAATCTTGAGGCTGACAGCGATCCTAGGCTGCGCAATCTCAAGAGCGATTCCACACGGGTCTTTGCAGGGCCGCGTAAAACATTTGTTTTTGAAAGTTTTTAAGAAAGCGACAAATCGCTCGCGCCGAAGATAGTGTGGAACCAATCTGGATCAGGCCAGGATCCTTCTCAGTACTCACGTCGACAAGCATGATTTCATTCATAAAAAGGCTTAGCACGCCTCTCTTTCTCTCGAAATGATCAAAGTTTTGAAAAACCCGAGGAGTTTCTTCCTCTTCGTTTTCATCACCGCAGTGTTCAAAAGTTTTTTTTTTTTTGAAAAACTTAGGTTAATGCAATGAGTTTGGTGCGCAGGGGAGCAGGCGAGATGTACTGTCAGCCCGATCAAATTCTCTGGCACTTATGCTGAAAACAAGCATGAAGTTTGAGATAGCAACAGCTGTTTCATCCGGATCTGTTGGTGCAACTGGCCCCTCGGCAGAAACAGACTCAAAAACCGAAACAGGTAATTCCAGAACAAAACGGTGTTCGAGGCAACAACCCCAGAATCACCTGGTATTATATACAAAGGGGACTGACTCGATACAACCAGACAGACCCTTAAGCAAAAAGACTGACTCAAGACAAAGAGACAGACTCAAAACAGAAGACTGACTCGACATCCAAGCCAGGATTTACAAGACTCGGTTTCACCGATGCTCAAAAATGCGTGCCAGACGCTTCATCCAAAATATACCAAATGTTGCCCGCAGGCGGTTCACTTTACATACTCGCAGTATCTGAGACCTCGAAATCCAACAACTGAGTGGTGACGGACTGTAAAGCTTACAAGACAAGCTTTACAAGAGGGAGATCCCTCCATACACGTGTATGGAGGGGAGCAAAAGCTATACATCTGGTACTGTGACCGGACTGTTGGTGGTACGCGCAGTACAAGGTAGCATCATGCGTGGTGGGGAGATTCTTCGGGAGTGGCCGGGGCTCCAAAGGCTTAAGATGCCCATTCTTCGCCAATATTAGCAATGCCCTAGACAAAGGCATATGGAGGTCGTGAAAGACCCTGCGCCCTCGGGGCAGGTACTTTGTGGTTTGAGGATTCTTGCCAGATGCGCTGGCGAAAGGGTCGGCTGGCGCTGCCTTGGCCTTTTGAACCTTTCCAGGTGCGGGGTTGGGAACTGCAGGAATTGTCTGGGCATGACGGGGCCCATCCCGGTTTTCTGCCTGGCTTGAACTGCCTTTGATTGGAGCGGGGAAAGCATCATCTACATCTTTGGTCACTATCGCAGATGTTTGTTGCTTGTTCATCCCTCTGACTTTCAGAGCCTCGACTGCCCACAACAGTTGTTCAATAGGATCGGCGTCTACCTTTGCCTTGTCTTTTCCTCTGGCCTCAGCCTGATCAAGGGTCTGGGTCAGTGCCGGCATGTCGCGGCTGTAGCTGGAAGCCACCTCTGGCTGGCTAAGCTCTATTACAATCCGCCCCAGCAGCGGGGGTTCCTGTGGCATGAAATTCCCGGCATACGGTGCCGCTGGCGGCGAAGCTGACATCCCATAGGCCAGATCGGCCACGGACCTCTGGAGGTCTCCTATCATTCCCATCAATTCAAAGGTGGTGGGCTCACGAGCCTGATATAACTGGGGGGCCCAAATCGGATGCACAACGGGCAACCTGGGCAGGTGTGACATACTGATGCTGGCCTCACTCTGCGGAGCGGTCCCCTGCTCCAATGCAGCCGTCATAACCACAACTTCTTCTGTATTCTGTGCCGCCATAAATCCTGCTTCAGTAAGGGGAGACACTGGCTATTCTGTATCAACTCTGCAACTTTCTGAACTGAAAGGAAAAACAGACAACATTTCAGCCCAAACTGATCAAACACGGGTCAGTGCGCCACACAACCCTCCACCTCTACTCATCTTGATCACTCTTGTTCCCAGGTACACACGTGTCTCTATGTTCTCCTAAATACTGAATCTGCTTCTCAAAATACTCGCACACGCGGGATAACTAGATTTCCTGATAACTGATTCTTAACAAAACTGATTTCTGGTGCCCTTGGCCCGGATACTCAAACTCGCAAAAACGAACTGGTAATATGCGTTCCCCTGTACGAGAGTGAGCAACTCTGGAGACAAGCACTAAGCAGTTATTCAAAAGGTGAGTGGAGACCACCATCACCCACATGATCTTGGGGTAGGGTTTCCCTGTCCATTAAATTTGTCAACCCATCATGCGCGCCTAGGTCTAACTACACCTCCCAGTCACATCAGTACTAGAGGTTCAAACAACTGCACCTAAAAACATTACGGCTCCTCTCAGCTTCTCCCTAACAGCTGGAGATAAAGTGTAAGCTATTCATCTCGTGCAAAAGCCATCTACTTCCGAACAGTAAGGTCACTTATGAGGATCCAGGAGACACCTCGACTAGCCGACGTTCGGACACCAAATTGGCGATTCAGTAGTATAGAAGGGTGCCTCCGGTAAAACTCCGGGACCACTGTATCTCTCGCGTCTCCACATTGCCGTTCCAGAGCCATAACAGGCGTTGCGAGCCGTATGGACAATGCCTGGGACAGAAGAGCACGCATCACGCGTGGCAAACCCGATTACTGCTCCAGTGGCAGAGTTGGCACATCACACCTGTCGTATCCGTACGAGTCCACCAAAATGCATATGCAATGCAAAGACGACACGTACTTATAGTTGTATGATACTCTAAGTATCCACGAGAACATACACTCTGACATTCGATGTCAGCGCCACTCTTCTAAAGTAAGTCTTCCCTCCGAGCGAGGATGATCGCCAGAATAACTGGTCAAGAGACCGCCTCTCCCAATACCATTCCACGCGTGAGACCGAAAAAGTGATCTTTCCTGCTCCCCATGAACAACACAGAGAGAGTTGCGGTATTTTGCAAATGAGTGCTAAACCACAGTCGCAATGCTTCAAAACTTAGAATTTTCAACTTGGAAAATTAAGAGAAGATTAAGAAGAGTATAAATAAATTTTATATGACATACCACAATGCTACAAAACACGAAAGTAAGGTGCCATATGCTCACTTGCAGTTCTCTACATAACTAGGGTATTATTCAAATAGCCCCCTCCACCGAACATCTCGGAAGAAGACAATTTAACACCTCATCCTCCATAGTTGCTAGTCTCGCTCTCCCTCACCAACGTCACCTTCATTTTGTAGGCTGGTTGACATGTCTATTAATCTCGACTGGCGTGAGATGATGTTTTTTTCCACAATATGGCCGCTAACTGACCTAATTGGGATCGATTTTGTTTCACTATGGATGCCTTCCTGCACTAAAATTAGCCTTCTTTCCATTCTTCTGTGGTATACTCACTGCAATTGAGAGAGGTCCCTTCTTGATAAAAACAAAAAAACAAAATTGAACTTATTTCTCTCATTAGAGACTAAGCGAATGGTGTATATGAAGCCTTCAAATGCGTCTACCTAAGACCATATGACAAACAACAAACCTGAAGTGTATGTAGAGACATACTTCCAACCATCCAATGAATTAGGCATGTATTCTCTGGAAAAGCGGCCGCAACTCGTTGCCACCTTAACACACGACGCTCTTCGTTTATGGGTCTACTATTACACCCCCTACGTCATCTACCTCGTGGCCTGACATTCCTAATAAAGGTAACGAAGAACGTAGCCCAGCCATTCACGAATATGAGTGTTGTGTCAGCTTTAAAACATACTACATGCACTGTGAATTGGTCGTTCCTGGTGCTAATGCTGCAGACGTACAACTGGCCATTATACAGGATTTTCGCACTACTACCCACTCTGTAACGAGCTACATAACACTGCATTACAAAACCAATATATCGCTGAGAATAGACATTCTCATTTCTATTTTAAAGAGAAATTAAATGATTAATTGATATCCAGAAAAAGAACAAATTGACCAACGTGATCGTTAACTTACGCTAGATATACGCGAGATAATAAAAAAATAACCTTAGATGAATTTTTTCTCTATATCAAGTACTTTTCTAACAATTTGTTTTTAATTTTTATTTCATTACATTAAGTATGATAAAATCTAAAAAATAATCTATACATCAGTGACCAACCCAGTGTTATTTTATATGTACTTAATTCTCAATATTACTTATACTCTTTAAAGATATGATACTATAATATATCCCATTAACTTCCTCGTATGACTTATAATGAGTTCATCTATCTAAAAACAAATGTGTCTTTTTAAAAATACACAATTAAAATAAGCACATTATAGTTAGCGCTTTGAAAGTACAAATAAATCATCTGCTTCTCTATAACCACAACATGATATTATTTTTGTAATCATTTCGCCTTACATTAGTACTTATTGTAAAAGATACTTTATCTCAAATTTAGTTTACAGCCTCTGTCTCAATATAGTAAGCCTCTAATGTCTAAAGAATATTATACAATAGTACTCAAAAAAATTTGTTGCTCATGTGTATAATTTTTATTTTACGCTCTATAATATCTAATCCATATCTATTTTAAATTCACCTCTGTTACAATAATATTTTATTCAAACTATTTACATAGGTTATATTGGAATCTCTCTATCAATAAATTAATTTGTAGACATAGTACTAAAATCAATGTACTCATTAAAGTGCAATTAATTGAATAGAAAAAGACTAAAAAACTCATTTTATAGTGATTGAAAATATGAAATAAAATACTAATTTTAGATCTTCCTATTTCATCAGAAGTAGTTCTACTATACTAAAAAATTAAAAAATAAAATCTGATCAGAATATTATTTTAAAAACTGTCTCTACAATAAATAAGTCAGATTCATAGAGAGAGAAAAAAATATGATGCCCTACGCGTAGTTGGTAAGGTTTTTTTTTTAAATTGTGCAGAAAAAAACCACGGATTCGCCTGATTACTGTAACGTTTACGCTAGTGAGCCTTTACTCTCCGCAATCACGAAACACCGCCGCCAACTGCAACTTGTTCGATGAACAACAATCACTTTTCGAACAACCCTTACTATATCTATAGCTTTTTAGCATTTAATATCTCACATAATTTTTCTTCAAAAATCACATTTGTTTGTAAACATATAAAATTAAGAGTATTGATATTTGAGAGTGTCTCAAACTCACATGTAATAGAAACACTTGCTAGCAATTAATCCATCCATTCCAGGTTTTGTTAAAAAAAATATTTTATTCTTCACATAATATTTTTAAGACACTTCTCTGAGGCATAATCTTCATGTTTATAGACTTTGACATAGTAGTTTTGAAAAATATAAAATTTTTATCAATTTGTTGTCCGTCAATTTATCACTTTTTAATCTCATTTCAATCTCAGTACAAAATGTGAATTGTGGACTATATATTTATTCAATTCATAGTAGCGTTACAATTAGGAATAATTATACAGAATCAGTAACAATAGATGAACCTTGATCTTGATAAACAAAATATATAATTTCAACTATTTTGAACACTTTCAACATCAGTGACAACTACTAACCGTTCCATTCTCCCACTTGCGTCACTATTGAACAAGATTCTATCCGTCTTGTGGAACAAGGCCAGTTGTATGGTGTCTATTGAATACTCTATTAGACTTTGTAGGCCGCGCAATCTCTGATAGTACCTGAAAATACTTGTCCCAATATAGCCTGCGGTGGGGCCTCATGCTACAGTCGGACTCGATTTGTGTCGCGGTTCTTAATCTGAACCAAAGAGTCCAAATCTGGCAAATCGTTTTGAGAAACAGATTTTTGAAAAAGTAGTGCCAAACATGGACTGCTTTGCCAGATACAGAGTCGCCACCTAAATATTTTTAAAATGGGAAATTTAGGAAACCCTGACTCGGTGCTGAAGGCCACATGTCCGTCATCACCGGAGTTGTCTCGGCTCGGGAGCTTGGGTACGATCGGGGAAGGTCAGCTATGAGCACCCCCTTTCGCCCGGTCCGAAAACCGGCCTCTACTAACCATGATACCCGATTTTGAAAACATTACGTGTTCTTATTCCATTTATTAGCTTAGAATTACTATGTTATGCGCGCAGCAAATAAGTATAGACTAGATTGCCTAATTTGGAAATAAGCATTGGATATCCGTTTGTTTTGGAAAAGGTTTTGGATTTGCTACTCGCAAGTAGGCTAAAACACGGATTTCAATGAGTTTTTCCAACTCAAACAATCCAACCTCCACCCACAGGCATTCAAAGCGGTTTAACACATAAGCATTTAGCCGCATGGCAAAGCATGCTATCATGGCAACATTCACACTCATGCGATATGCTAAAGCGGAAATACTTACATCGTACTCCGTGCCAAAACAAAGAACTCGTTAGCAAACATGCATGATCCAAGTCCATGTTAAGTGCCTAATGCATCGCATACAAAATGTTGCTAGAATAGGCTCGGCTATCCTAAACATGGCATGTAAGAATACACAACTGTCACATATTCAGTTTGGAATTTGAAAATACAGATGCAGTTAGCGTGATGTACCGAGCCTAATGCATGCAATACAAATGCATGGATGCACACATGTATAGCATAAGGCATGCTAAATTAAATGTGCCCTAATCTATGCACGCATGCATTGCATAAGGTATGCTAATTTAAACGTGCCCTAATACTAACTATCAAAGCAAGTAAGTAAAAGGGCAGAAAGAAGTGGGGATTGGAAGACATACACGCCACTCACACACACTTATTACAGATTTTGCCCTCGCTCGGAGGGACCAAATAAATATTACAAATTAATTAACTACGCAAGCTAATTAATATTACAAATTAATTAATTTAATTAACAAATTAAATTAAGCCAAGAAAACAGATAAACCGCCTCGGGAAACGCGCCGCCATGCATAGGCTGCCTCTGTTTTCTTTCCTCTGCTCTTCTGGAGGTTGTCAAAACCTCAGGACTGCTCCCTTGGACAGAGGGGATCATCACCGGCTGAGTGGAATTACCACCGGCCGTGGTGTGTGGCCATCGGCACAAAATGAAGCCATCGGCAGAGAAATTGTTGCCGGATGGAGTTGTCGGCAGAGAAAAGATTGCCGGCCGGCACCTTACACTGTCGGTCGGCAAAGAAAACCTGCAGAACCTACAACTCACAGCAACAGAGGGCAAGACAAAGCATGGCAGCACAATTCAAGGCATGTATGCACTACTCATGTCCCTTATCATAGTGATGACTCAAAGGGGCACGTGCCTCGATTCTCGGACCACCAATCACGCATTTCCATGCATGATGGCCCAAAGAACCAAGTATGCAACTTTGGTTTCAAATGCAAGCAAACCAATCAAACAAGCAAGACCCAATTCCTATCACCAATTCAAGGAACAAGGCATGCATGCAAGATGCAATGCAACCTAAGCATGCAAGCTAAGAATGCAACATGGCATGGCAAGGCACTTATGCAAGCATACAAGCAAACATTAGGCAATGCAAATCAATGGCAAGATGGACTTATGCATGAATTAGGCAACTCTAAAATAGGCCTAAAACAGTAGCCATAGTGCCCAAAAATGAAGGCTAAACACGCATGCACACATACACATGTTAAGACCCAACACTTAGGCACAAAGCAAGCAACATTCAAGCACACTTGAAAGAGGCATTCATGGACTAAAAGCATGCAACATAAGCTCTGAAATCATGCTAATACATGGTGCCAAACCAAGCAATAAACCAAGCCAAACATGCGACAAATAGTCCAAGTGTTCAAAGCAAATCAAAGGAGCATTGAACTGCACTTAACAAGACCAAACATGGCATGAAAGGAAGGACCAAAATCAGAGGTTTAGCATGTTAAAACAAAGCTAAAGGACTACTTAGATGGCATCTAAGTGACTCAAATAGAAAGGCATGCATAGACACCAAAACATGGAGCGTTGCTACACAAGCTTCCAAAGCATTAAAGAGGCATGCAAGGCAATCGAACAAGCATGGAAATGGGACTGAAATAACATGTAAAGTGACCCCAAATCACCAAATCGATGCAAAGATGTCATGCTACACATGCACATACTCAAGGCTAACAAGCCCAAATACAAAGGAGCTATATAATGCATGCTAAAATCAATCCAAATACTTATGGACAGATCTAAAACATGGCAAAATAAGCACATAATCTTCACAAGACCAAGCCTAAAACATGCTCCAACTAAGGCTAACAACCTAAGGCACATCAAGGCATAAACAAGGCATTACATGGCAACTATGCTAAGCATGCATGGAGTACCAAAACCAACTTAAAATCATGTTATATTATGGATATACAAGCATGAAAAACAGCCTAAACATGCTCAACACACACTCAAGCATAATGCTCTCTCAAGAGGCCAAAACATGCCCTTTTCAAGGACAACAAGGAGAAGGGGTGGCCCTCTCCTTCTTGGGACTTCAAGGCATCATCTTCACCACTGAAATCCCTCAAGATTTCAGTGGTGAAGAGACCCCAACACCAAAATCCCGGAGCTAGCACAAAATGGCCTAAAATGAGGCCTTTCAAGGCCTAAGGGGGGTCAACCACCCTAAGATTCAGAACGGTCTCGGTATCTCACACTCATGGTCGGGAAATACATCCGTTCAAACCTTTCTCAACCGCTTCCCACCAGAAATCTTTCTCGGAGGGATTCTACCTCAAGGTCGCCCCTCTGAAGCCTCTAACACTCAGTCACAAGTGTAGGTTGCGCAATCAACAGAAAAACAAAGGCCGCAGCCTTCAACGGTATTCGCTCCAAGAAGCAAACATAACTCTCCAAGTGCACCTAAACATCTCCCACTTCGGAGGCTATATCAGCTAGTCACCAACAGGCCTGCAAGGGCGTCGCACAAACATTGGCCTTTCCCCGATGATAATGCATTCAAAAGTCATATAATCCCAATAAATTCCATCCACCTCCTCTGCCTCAAAGTTCAAGTCTTTCTGTGTGAACAGATATTTCTAGACTCTTATGATCGAGTAATACTCGAACCTCTCACCATAAAGGTAATGTCTCCAAAATCTTCAAGGCAAATATCACAGCTCTAATCTATAATCATACGTTAGGGTAATTCCTTCTCGTGAACTTTAACTGACGTGAGCCCAATATGGCAACCACTTTCCCCTCTTGCATCAACACACAACCAAGAACCTCTCGTGAGTGTCAACAATAGACCTGCACATAACCCAACCCTCTCTCCGGAATAATCCAAAGACTGGAGCAGTGGTCAGTCTAACTTTCAACTCCTGGAACGACTTTTCACAAGTCCCTCATCCAAAAACAAATTTGACTCCCTTGCCCGAGTCAATCTAGTCAATAGGCGAGCTAATCTGTGAGAAATCTCTTACAAACCGGCGATAATACCCAGCTAATCCCAGAAAACTGCGGATCTCAAACAACTCTTGCTGTACCAATCTTGCCTGCCTCTGTCTTGGATGTATCAACAGACACCGCCTTTCCCTAAGAAACTACATGGCCTAAGAACTTCACCCCTCCCTCTAGCCAGAACTCCACACTTCCCAAAACTTAGCAATAAAAAGCTGATGGGCTCTAAGTAATCAAAGGCCACCACCCTCAAGTGTTCCCTCGTGCTCTTCCTCTGAAGGTGAATAGATAAGGATGTTCGTCCACAGAAGACGACTACAAAACGATCTAGAAATTCCCGGAATATCCCGGTTATCAAATCCATAAATACTGCGGTTGCATTGGTGAGCCCAAAATGGCATCACCAAAAACTTCATAGTGCCATAACCGCGTACGGAATGCCGTCTTTTGGAAATATCCCTCCTCCGACTCTCACTGATGATAACCTGATCTCAAGTCTATCTTCGAGAAACAACGGGAACCTTTTCCAACTGATCGAACAGATTCATCTATACGGGGCATAGGGTACTTATTCTTAACCGTAGCCCCGATTCAATTTTCGGTAATCTATACAAAGTCTGCAAAGCACCAACCTTTCTTTTTAACAAAAGAGGGCCGGTGCTCCCCAAGGCGAAACACTAGGACGTATAAAAGCCTTTATCTAGCAAACTTCCTGGGAGTTGGATCTTCAACTCAACTAACTCAGCTGGGGCAAAACGATAAGGTGCCATAGAAATCCGGGCGCCGTGCCGGGCACTAAGTCAATAGACGAATTCAATCTTCGATGCGGTTGGCAAACCAAAACAAGATCCTCGGGAAACGTCCGAGTACTCACACCCACCCTTGGCAACACAATCTGAGTCTCACCGTCCCACCAATCGAAAGGTTAGCAAGTAGAGACCACTAAGCTCACTCCGTCCTCGCGGAACATACCCCGGTGGCGAAACACTACCAACACGGTCCCCCAGAAAATGAAAACACTCACCTTCACGGTACAACAAGTGACTCCTCTTGGCGGTAGCAATCAATAACTGCCGGTATGAGATAACCAGTCCATACTCCAAAAATAACATCGAACCTCTCATAGGCATAAACAACAAAGGAAAAATGGGAATTCTATGGTAAATCAAACGCTCTATATCAGCAACCGCTAACACCGTGTTTCAAAATCAATTCACCCCAAGAGGCGACACTACACAAATAGGAGATGGCTAACTGTGCTAACTCCAACTCCAAAACAGATGCAAATGCAGCAGACCACAAAGGAATGAGATGCACCCGTATCAATCAAAACATTAGCACAAGTTGCAAAACAAGAAAAGTCCTTCACAACAGATGGAGCCGGTAACAAGATCCTGCGCGCTAAAGCATACACGCGCCCGCAGATGACCTCTGATCACCTGCTCCACCCTAGGAGCATAAGATTGCTGCACCGACTGAGACGATGAGCCCTGATTTGGCCTCCGAGGCCTGACCCGACTGAGCTGGCTGTTGACCCTAGAATCTGCCTCAAAACAAGATGCACCAGGTTGGCCACCCAACTGTGGGCAATACCTCTTCATTGCCCCTGGCTGACCACACTGATAAACGAGAATGGCTGGCCTCTACCCTGATCTGGTTCTGAAGATGCGAGCCGTAGATGATGCTGCTCTCTGCAAAGCTCCTTCCTCTGAGGACAAAACTGGGAGACTTGTGGCCAGCTGCCACACTTGAAGCAGGTAATGTCTCCTTGGACTGCCTTCCCGAACTAGCACTACGGCACAGGAAGTCGATCTAGAAAAAAGCTACTCTGAACTGTTGGGGATTAAAAACCCTTCTGTCTCCTACCATCAACTACTGAACCATACCTGACTCCTCTTGGAGCCCTTCTGTCCTTCATACCTCCTCCTGCATCAATGATTTCCACGTGGGCCTGGCAGCCATCAAAACCAAACGCCCATAATCCCGAACATAGTTCCCCCCAACTCTCCAGCTTGAGGCCACGCCCTCCAACTTCCTCTCAAACTCAATACAAACGGCGTTCCTCAGACGCCACCAATATCAGGTTGCAAACCTGGACAACTAGTAATGCAGCCTCAAACTCGGCCACTGAAGAACTCGACCTGCTTAAGCTGGGCAGAATTGGTCTCCTTAGCTTCTCTCCTAACTCTGCTGGAGATAAGCAACTTCTCCTCGGAAAACTTCACAAAAGCCTCCCATGTACCTCCTATACGCCTCCTTAGAAGAACTTCCACCCACTGACTCCGCATTCCCCCTTCAAACTGGATATGTGCCAGGGTCACTTTCAAACCCTGCGTCTTCGATGCCACAAGCAATCTTGCTCAAACGTCTTCGGTTGTCTGTTCCGATGCCATTCCATCTGGCCTTAAAGCGCTCTTTAGGATCACCCACAAATTCTCCGGATTAGACCGGAAGAAACTCCTCTTCAGAAAGGAAGGTCCTAGCAATGTCAAGACAACAACCTGGAGCCTTGATCTCAGCCCTAAGAATGCCTAACTGACTCCCTGAATGCCCCTGACTATCTCATCGGCTAAAGCGCCCATTAGCCTGCTGGCCCTACTGGCTCGGCCACATTGGCCTGGCTCAAATTCCCTCATGAACTGCCGGAAATCTCCTCTGGCCCACCGGTACCCCTCCTGCCTACCGCGGCCTACCAACGCCTACCGCGTCCTCTGTCTCCGTGCCTGACACATCTAATAAAGGAAACAACACAAAGACGTTAGGCACATTAATAAATGTGCCGAAAATAAAAACACTTCGCGTTGCCACTAATGCATTGCGACAAGAAATGAGACATTACCACGTAAGACATAATCAACATAAGCACCTACATTGTCAATTCCTGGATAATAATAGTCCCGAAGCGTTACTATAGTTCCGGCTTGGAAACGAGCATTGCATCAAGTGCCTTTCCCAACAAGACTACTAGAAACATCAAGGGTCATTAACTCCAGAAACTACGTTCCATACCAATAATCCACATAAACAGCTATCACATAAGCACAAAAAGCTACAAGTGTACATCTAAGTCCTATCAAGCGAGAGAACCCATTTGTGATACTATCACTTCCACTACCCAAGTAATTCAAACCCGGGTACGCTACTGATACAAGTTGTAAACGCCCTCCAAAAAAAAACCCATTAATACTATACATCATCTGCACATGCAATATTAAAAGAAAACAATTCATTATCCCGCATTCATCAGAGTATTATTAAAAAACATACATGTAATACCAAACTAAATGCCCTACAGGCTTACATCTTTCCAGCTAACACTTGGACACAAAAAAGATGAGTATCTAACTCATTTACAAGTTAAGCCCTAGGCTTGAATTCCATATCAAATAAAAACAAATAACTAAAGATGGTCTTCAGAATCCAAAAGCTAAATCCTTCCAAGCTAAGTCTGGAGGTAGCTTATCACCTGAACCTGAAAATGATGTTCCCATAAAGGGTGAGCCAGCAGCCCAGTAGAAAAATACTAAACCAAATATAAGCATTGAATAAAGCTATAGCATTCAAATAGAATGGTTAATACCAAGATAATCAATTTTTATTATCAATTAACAGTCTCATGACACTAATGTCTAAGACGCATTTCACTCCTCCATTATTATCAACATGGCTCAGACCCTGGCAAAATTACAACAGTGAATTATATATATTCATATTCACATTACTTCAATATCAACAAAACAAATGAGACTCATGCTCATATCAAAACACTTCATACTTCCCATTTGATACACATTTTAGTGCTGTATCAATAATCATGTAAAAACACTTCCAATTTAATAAGCACACATAAAAATGGTGCTAATGGAGTCCATCCCCTATCTCCTCCCAAACAAAAATCCGGTTATTACGAGGTCCATCCCTATCTCCACCTA
>NW_021025098.1:837787-867939 GCF_004153795.1 Camellia sinensis
AACCGTGGAGTACATCCCTATCTCCTCCCAAACAATATGCATATACAATGCTCAATCAATACATGTATTTTCTGTATTAATGCAATAGTCAAAATTAATGACTTAACCAATGTGATTAGTTTCAGTTATTTCTAATCCACATGCAATGTCTACAACAAACACAGACTATCCTCCACCGATAGCCCAAAACAGTTATTTCTAGACTTGGAAATAAATATGTCAACAATTCAAATAGGCGAGTGATTTTAATTATCCAACTACACCATTTAATCAATGAATTCCTCAATTTCATGCATTTAACCAATTTCCCCAATTTCCTTAAATTAATTATACAAATTAATTTATTAAAACAACTAGGGTTTTTCCCAAAATTACCAAAGTACTCCCAACATAATCAAAATACCAAAACTTAGGACAAAACTTATAGGATGGAGTAGGAAATCCCTACCTCGAAGAAAATTAACCCGTATGGAGAAGATGAGATGAAGACCAAAGACCAACGTGCTCCAAATCCCAAGTTTCTCAGATTAAAACAAAGCCCTCAACTCGCTCTAACTTTTAATAAAGGATCTAAGGTAGAAACTCGCTCTAAGTAGATCATTGGAAGAGAGAAGGTGTGTAGAGGGAGAGAGAGAGATAAAACACTCCAGGGGCGTTTTTTAAAAGTTATGAAGGAAAAGTAGGTCAAAAAGTGATCAGAAAAGTGAAATCACGGACTGATATAATCGACTCTACGCTCGAGCGTAGAAAGCCCCGCTCGAGCGTAAGACACAGAATCATGCTCGAGCGTGAAGAGCGCCGCTCGAGCGTCGATTGCACCCTTCCAGAAGTTTTGCAGGCGCTGGCACCCGCTCGAGCGTCAAACTCCCCGCTCGAGCGGAGGAGCAAAAACAAGGGATCACGCTCGAGCGGAAGAACTGCAGAGCAAAATACTGGGAGATGGAAAATCACGCTCGAGCGTCAAAATTCCCGCTCGAGCGGAGAAGCAACAACGAAGGGACCGCTCGAGCGTTAAAACTTCCGCTCGAGCGTGAAGGCCAAAATCTGGGCATCACCTATTGGCATCTAAAATCAACCAACCTGTAACAGACCCGCCCAACACAACCTATACTTTAAATACAACGAGATTAAAAGACAACAACAACCAATAAGTAATGACAGGATCCACGGAACCTAAGTCCGGATACAGTAATTTAAAGAGAAAAGACCGGGGTCGCTATAAAATCACCACAGTCACTATCTCCTCTTCGCCACCAACACCCTCACTATTGTCACCCACCGCCATATCGCCATCGCCGTCGACCGCAGAGACAAAAGGGCCTTCACCGTCGCTTCAGCGACACTGTCATCCTCCTTTACACCATGATCTGAGAGAAGAGAGGACTTCGAAGCTTAGGTTCCACAACCTTCGTTGCCCCGTGCAACCTCTGCATTCTAGCACCACGGCCGTTGCCTCCTAAGGTAGGCCTTATCTTGGTTCGGGTGAAGATTTTCCAAATAGAAGGCGTTACCACCTTATTTTCTGGTATCTCTGCCACCATCCTTCTATAGATTCTATCCTCCACATCTCATTCAATCAGGACTCCTTCAACGTTCCCAATAACACAAACGATGACTCGCCTCTCTGTAACAACCCCGATCTGTAATTAGCTAATGAACCATGATTAAGAATGCCTAATGAGTAATTAAGATGAAATCATGTGTTAATTGTGCATTTCATGTGTTATTTGTGATTACATCTGTTTAATGTAGAAATATTTGTTAGAATTTTTGTTTCGATATACGAATTGAAAGCCTTATCGGCATCTGAACAAGAATTTGACTACATTTATGTGTTATTTAGACTTTTTAGAATTTTCTGATAAGTTTAATTAGATTTCAATTCGAAATCAAATAATTAGAATAAATTAATGAGAACTAATTACACTTAATTAGCCTAATGCTAATCAAGCCTATATAAGGCTAATGTGAGTGCTATGATACATCTACACACACTCCTTCATCATCTTTTGAACAAAAAAATGTAGAGAGAGGGAGGGTAGGAGAGAATTTGAGATCAAAGAAGAGAAAAGGAAAAATTGGTAGAATTTGAAGACAATTTGGAGCTTTGAGTTAGAGTTACACTTGAAATCAACCTTTAGGTAAGCTTTATACTCCTAAACTTTGTCGTTAAGATATCAAGAATATGAATTCAAGAGAGTTATGTGGCTAAGTACAAGAAATAAGCTAAGATTGAAGGATTTAAGCTCAATACATACATGCATATATAATTCATGGCATTTGAGGTTGTTTTCCCAAAGAATTCTTGCATGCATGTCATAATCCTAGCTTTGTTTTGGAAATTCATCATGTTCTATGTCATTTTGTCTTAGTTGATCATGTTTTCAAAGTAAAGAACTTGGATGATTACATACATGTGCATTTCACGTGAAGAGGAGCATAGCTTTGATTTGGTTTTGAAGAGTTGGAATACTTTTGGCCTTGATTTTTGTGAAACGATCTTCAATTCATGAAGTATAATGAGTTCTTACATGCTTCTCAAGTTTTAGGCCCAAAGGATTGAGTTTTGAACTTAGACCAGCAATCTGGAAATTCTAGAATTTGGTCGCGAGCGACCAAAGCTTTGCTCAAGCATAAGTTGCGAGCTCCCAGTAGTTTTGCAGAAAATTTCACGATGGCTCGAGTGATCAATTATAGGCTCGCGTGATCAATTATGCGCTCGAGCAAACATCCTTTTTCTCAGTACTTGGCTCGAGTGACTGTCGAGCATGAAAATCGAGCATCCAGTACTTTTACAAACTTTGCAAACCGCTTGAGTGACCAAAGTTGCGCTTGAGCGAACTGTCCATCTTTCTAAAATTTTGCAAGTGTTTTTAAAGTACACGTTTGCATCCTGATTGCATCTAAGGAATTCCTAGGCCATGTTTAAGATGCAATAATAATGATAAGAGTTAGAAACACAATCTAAGAAAGAAGAATAATAAGTTTAGCGCCAATGGCACAAGTGTTCAATTGTATCTGTCATGTGTTTGTAGGTCACGTGTTAACATCCGCCTGATCGATTTGTTTTGTTTAACTGATATGTTCTACATCTGGAGCTATCTGTGAATAACGACTTTGTAAAGTTATTTTCGAATTTAAGTATTTTTTGAACAATGTGATATGATCTGTTTTTATAAAATGCTATATTTGAATCAAGAATGATTGTCCAGTTTTCTGAAATGTATTCGTGGCATTCCTAGCATCAAGTATTCATTTGATATATGTCACTTGGTACCAGGGTTTCAAGTGGGTTCCATTTATGGAACTGGTTATGCATAATCGTCTTTATCAAGTAAAAGTGGGTCATCTAAATGACCATCTTAAGAAATGGGTCTTTATGACCATCTCAAGTGAAAGTGGGTCCTTGTGACCATCTCAAGTGAATATGGGTCTTTATGACCAAGTGATCTGTAACTAATAGATGTACCACGTATAACTGGTTATGAAATCTATAGAAGTATGTGAAGCTGAATCTGTTTCTGATATGAACTCTAATTTTTGAATCCGTGATGGACATCATTCATAAAACCTTTACCCTGTTGTCATTCACTAGGCTCCAACTCACGGTATTATTTATATATGTAGGTGATAAGGTGCAAGACCAGGCCTAAGTTGCTAGCCTGGAGTTCGGTTTTGTCAAGCCAACCATTGTGCCTCCCGAGGAGGTTCTCAAGTGCTTCAAATGTTCAAGTCACGTGCACGTGATGTCTGTCTTTATCTTTTCTTTTTTTTGTTAAACAAGACTTTTATTTAATCTATATATAAGGCTAAGTCCCTTTCTGTTTTATTTTTAAGTGGGTGACGTAAGACAATGATGCATATATACTTATGACGTCACTATATATATGTGAGTGTGTGTGTGTGTGTGTGTGTGTGAATATAAGTTTGATATTTTCTATCTCATATACATCTACACAATTCTATGGACATTGTATTTTGATATTTGCTTCCGCTAGCCCCTTATTTTGTTAATATGTCTCAAAGGCCTTTGGTAATCTTAGGATTGCTGGCCGGTTACGATGCTAAATCTATAGGAGCAGGTTTAGGTTGTGACACTCCCTCTGTCATGCGATTCACTTTTTGAGATCTCCGATCTCAGATCTCTACTATTTTGATGCCAATCTCTCTCTCTTACACACACACACACACACACACACATACATTCTTGCTTTTTGTATGTGTGTATTCTTGCGTTCATGCTTTTGTTTTGTTTTGTTTTGTTTTTTTTTATTTTTATTTTTTTTATTTTAAGATTTGAGCTTAGATCTGGTAAAGGGTCAACTTGAATAGATAGTTAGAAAATGGCTTTTACTTCTTTGATTTTTAGTAGCTTCAATTTGTATAGATAAAGGAGCATGTGTGTGTATACAGATAACCATCCAGTTCCTTCTCTCTCTCTCTCTCTTCCTCTCTCTCTCTCTCTCTCTCTCTCTCTCTCTCTTGTTGTTAGATGTTGATGTTATTGCTGTTGAATTTTGTTGTTGTTTTTTTGATGATGATGATCATCATCGTCATCATCATCATGAAACATATTGCCATAGATAAGAGGACAGATAAAGAAAAAGATTTGAACATATAAAAAAATTGAATAGATAGGGTTTGTTTTGGTTTTGTATTGCAACAAATATAGGTTGGTTTGGGTACCCATTTCAACATATGGGATTTGGTTTCCTTGGTATTTCAACAGATAGAAAATTTTTTTTAAAAAAATTGAATAGATAATAAAATTTGGATAGATATTTGAATAGATCAAAACAAAATTTTGAACAAATAGACAATAGATAAAAGAAAATTTGAATAGATAGACAAAAAATTTGAATAGATAGAAAATAATTTGAACAAATAGTAAAAAAAAAGTTAACAGATAAATTAAGGGGTAAATATAGAAGACAAAATGTCTTTCAAAACAATTAAAAGGACTTTTCACCGAACTATTTCACAAAGTATGGACATCTTACCGACAAAAAATATTCACTGGACCTAATGCCTTATATCTTTCTTATGTTGGACTTTTCAACAATTATCTCATTATTTAATGTATATAAGATCAAATTTGAAATTATTATTTTGAAATTGTGTATTTTAATTTTTATATTGTGATGGTGGTGGTAATGGTGGTGGTGGTGATGACATGATAGTGGTGATGGTGGTGGTAGCGGCAACAACGATGACATGGTTGGTGGTGGTGGTGATAGCAGCAGCGATGGTAGTGATACTAAAATGATAATAGTATTTATGACAATAATGACAATTGTTATGAATGTGAGATGTGAATTAAAATATTGATACTAACAACATGACAGTTGTGATGAAAGTAAAATGTGATTAGAATTAAAAAATGGCAGGTGAGCTGTGAATTAAAATAAAATGACAAAAGTTTTCCAAAATAAAATAGAAGAAATAAATAAGCGCGAATGTAGGTACAACTCATGGTTGGAATTAGGGGTGCTCAGTGGATATTTCGATATGCCCAAATCGACTGAACCGAACCGATCTATCACATTTTGGACAGATGCGTAATGACGAGCGAACGGTTGCGGATTAAATTTTTTCCAATCTGCCTAGTTTTGAACGGATGGCGGATTTGAGATTCCTTTGGTCACAACCGAACTGCCAAACCTCGAGCACCCCTAGATTTGTAAGACTTTGTATTTTCAATTTGTTTAGATAATCTGTTTGTGTTTTGAAAAAGAGTTTAGATATTTTACTGTGTTTTCAATTTGGAAATCCTTTTATTAAATGGAAAATGTTGATATTTGATATTTTTGTGTGAAAAATATAAGGCTTAATTTTGTCATTTTTTTAAAGATCAAATTAAATAGTTTTTGAATAAAAAAAGGTAATCAAATAGTTTTGATAATGCATAGTTTTCTTATATGTATTTGTTATTGGTATTTGCCAATTTATTTGATAATCTTTTGGTTATATTGAGTTGGATTGTTATTCAAAAAAATGTTGACAAGTTGAATTATGTTCAAAATTTGTAAAAGTTTAAACTGCCAAACTAATTCGCATCCATCCGCCAATACGCTTAATCCGCATCGGCCAATCCGGCGGATGGATGTGGATTGATTTTTTTCAATCTGGCAGACGGATGACGGATTGGAAGTTTTCCGACCGCAATCCAACCGCGAGCATCCCTGGTTAGAATAGAAAAAAAGTACGAATGCACAACTCACAATTGTTAGTAAAAAATATTACGTAAGCTATATTCAAAAAAATGTTGACAAGTTGAATTATGTTCAAAATTTGTAAAAGTTTAAACTGCCAAACTAATTCGCATCCATCCGCCAATACGCTTAATCCGCATCCGCCAATCCGGCGGATGGATGTGGATTGATTTTTTCCAATCTGGCAGACGGATGACGGATTGGAAGTTTTTCGACCGCAATCCAACCGCGAGCATCCCTGGTTAGAATAGAAAAAAAAAGCACGAATGCACAACTCACAATTGCTAGTAAAAAAATATTACGTAAGCTAACAAATTGTACAAATTTGTGTCGCTTCCCCAATAAAAAGAAAATTGATTCTTAGTCTAAGATATTGAAAAAGTTTAAGATGCTGGCTCCAACACTAGTCATATCAATGGTAATTTACTTTAGATTTATACCTTGATCAAAATGCTGGCTCCAACACTAGTCATATCAATGGTAATTATTCAGTAATTGTGGAGTGTAATGTGATATTATCTATATGATGCTCTAAACCAATCATAGAGTGGAACATTCTACAATAAGATATGTTGATTCACCTTTTTTAGGTAGTTGAGCGACAAGAAATGACTCATTAGTTTGTGTTGCCAATTTTTATTGGTTAGAGTATCACTTAGACAAAGTAACATGCTACTCCAGGAGTATTTAATAACTTTCATATGTTATATTATAAATTTATAAAATTTATTAGTTTGTATAGTAGTATTGAATTAGTAATTATGATATTCTTCCAAGTTACTGGACATAAAATGATTTCCGTCCACTTTGGGGAGGTTGCAAGTAAATTCTTCTAAATTCATTATTTATTTATTTATAACAAAAATGCGATCACCATTAAGTTGTAAAATTTTGTAAAGCATATATTGTATTTTTCCACGGATTTATAAACTTACCAACCACAGAAATCACAAGAACTGGATCGACATTGCAACGTTTTCTATCTATTTTGCCATCACTGTGGTATCCCTTGTGTCGAGCGTCAGGATGGAGTTAGGATTTTCACATAGGGGAAAATATATATTTATTAATAAAAATTTTAAATAAAATATATGGATTGTAATATTAATTTTTTACTGACATATAAAAAGCAAAAAATAAGATATAAACATGTACAAATGAGCATTTTAATTTTATGCACATTGAAAAAGATAGCAATTATAAAAATAATTTATATACTAAAATGAGATATCTTGAATTGTGTTTGATGTACTTTCATGTCATTAAAAACATCTATTATAAAATTAATTCTAAAATCTTGCGTGATGTCTTCCTCAACGAACATGATAAATAACTAGCTAATACATTATTTTATTATATGAAAATGATTAAATAACTAGCTAATACATTGTTTTATTATCTGAAAATAGGGCTTGTTATCAATGGTAGTTATAAAAAATTATTAATTTTATTATATTTTGTCCAACTTGTAACAAACCCGCCCAACACATCCTATAACTCAAATGTGAAGTAAAAAGGATGTAAACAAGATAATAATCAACTACCAACATCCACGGACACATGTCCGGATCACTATACAACAAGGGTAAAATCCGGGATCGCTATAAATGAAGAGATGATGACCGCTTAAAAATTATAAAAAATATACTTAGAGAGGGCTATAACAACCCCGACCCATGATTAACGCTAATTCATGTTTAAGTATGCCAAATAAGTAATTAAGAAGGAATCCTGAGTCAATTATATGTGCATTGCATCATTTTGTGTTTACATTTGTTTGACATAGAAAAATATGTTCATGTTTTAGTTTCAATTTGCAAATTGAAGGCCTTATCGGCATCCGATTTAGAAATTGACTCGATTTATATGTTAATTAGGATTTATAGGATTTTATGATAGGTTTAATTAAAATTTGATTTAGAATGATTAAATTAGATTAAATGTCCACTAATTAACCTTAATTAAACACACTTTTTCTTAAGCCTAATTAAGGCATTAGTGTGCTTCATTGAACACCCATACACTCCCAATTCACTCTTTTGATGGTGAAAATGTGTGTGTATGAGAGAGAGAGAGAGAGAGAGAGAGAGAGAGAGAGAGAAGGGAGAATTCGTCCAGGCTTGAGAAATTGAGCTCAAACCAAAAGAGGTGCTTGGAATTGTTGACAATTGAAGAAGATTTGAGGGTCTCAACTTCAACTCTTGTAGCTTCAAGCCTCTAGGTAAGGAATTGAACTCTTAATTGAGTAATTGAATTAGATTCTACAAGATTACTAGTGAATTAAGTGAATTCATGTGGGAATTGCACTAGAATCGAGAAGAATTGGGCCATACCATGCATGCATGTTCATTTCTTCACAAATTGAGCGAGCTCAAACCAAAAGAGGTGCTTGGAATTGTTGACAATTGAAGAAGATTTGAGGGTCTCAACTTCAACTCTTGTAGCTTCAAGCCTCTAGGTAAGGAATTGAACTCTTAATTGAGTAATTGAATTAGATTCTACAAGATTACTAGTGAATTAAGTGAATTCGTGTGGGAATTTCACTAGAATCGAGAAGAATTGGGCCATACCATGTATGCATGTTCATTTCTTCACAAATTGAGCATGATTCAAAGAATTCTTTCATGCATGTGTTCATCTCACTCATATTTTGGGAATTCATCATGTTTTCTATCAAGCTACCAAGTTTGATCATGTTTTGAAGAGGTTGAGTTCAAGAGAATTCATGCATGTTATGTTTTCAAAACATTCATGAAGTTTGAATTGAAATTGTGAACAATTGGCATACTTTTGGGCCTTAATTTCATGAAATGATCTTTAAATCATGATGTTTTGCGAGCTTCTAAATGTTTTCTAGAATTTTGGCTTGAGCGACAAAAGGCTGGCTCGAGCTTAAATTGCTTGCTCTTAGAAATTTGCGTGTTTAGACGCACGCTCAAGCGACAAGACTTGCGCTCGAGCGAGGACTTGTGCCTCACGCTCGAGCGAGCATCGAGCGGAGATTTCATGCAACCAGAACTTTTTCACATTTTACAGACCGCTCGAGCGAATGAGTCTACACTCGAGCGACCACTCACTTTTGGCATATCCGCTCGAGCGAAGAAAAGCCACGCTCGAGCGGGACCCCCTGTTTCAGCAAAATTTGGCTAAGTGTTTCAAATACATTTTTGCATCATCATTCCACCCTATGCATTCCTAGGCCATGATTAAGACTCTATAATGAGGTTAAAGGCTAGAAACACACTAAGAACAAACGAAATAAGTTACGTATAATCGAGCGTGTGTTTCAATGTATGAATCTGCCATGTTATGTAGATCACGCGCCTCAGGATAACTGAAGTGCCCACTTTGCCATCTGATTGGAGCTACTAATTATCTGTGAGTAATAACTTTGTAAAGTTATGTTCAATGTTAAATATTTTCTAAACATTATGATACGAAATGATTAGTTTCTGAAATGCTACGCTATATTTTGAATGAATGAATGATTGTCCAAGATTCTGGAAGTTATTTGTGACATCCTTAACATCATATGATATGCGTCCCTTTATGGGTCATCAGGTCTCTTTATGGGTCATCGGAAATGTCTCTGTGCACATGAGTCATCAGAAAGCCTTCTTGGCAGTCCCTTGTGGGTCATCAGATTTGTTAATACTAATGGACGCGTCACGTGCTATGATATGAAACATGTACGAGTTTTGAATACAAATGTAACTATGCCTATGAATCTGCTCTGTTATGACATCTGATTATGTATAAGGCTTTGTTTCAGCATGGACATTATTTAGTAAAATCTTTACTCTGTTATTATTCATTGGGCTTTAGCTCACTATTTATATTATGTATGTAGGTGAGCAAGCACGTGACTAGGCCCATAATTGACGGCCTATGTTTCAGTTTTCTCAGCCAACCTTTGTGCCTCCCAAGGAGGTTCCGAATGAAGTCAAGATTTGTGGTTGTTTTTGTAATTATGTCAGACTTGTTTGTTGCTAAGTTTTTGGACAAGATTTCTGTTAATATACTACTGGGAGTGATATGTAAAGGTTATATCCCTTGGCATCACTCATAAGTTTATAAAAGTTTTAAATGATGTGTATCATGTATGTCTTCACGGTTCAGTGGACTGTATATATATTTTGTATATTTGCTTTCGCAGCCCCTAACTTTATGTTAATCTTCAAGAGGCCTTTGGTAATCCAAGGATTACTGGCTGATTACGATGCTAAACCCATAGGGGCAGGTTTAGGTTGCGACAAGGGCGAATCTCTGTAAGTTGGAAATAATTATAGTTAATTTTACTATAATAGCGATTTTTTTTGAAATTGTAGAGGGCGATCGCCTCTTTTACCCCCTCTAGGTCCATCGTTGACAAGAGCACTTATAATTCCCAAGTGCCATGTTTATACATTTTATTTCCTCTACACACTGGTTGAGATCTGGATTTGCTCACTCATCTATCACTACATGAAATTTGAGTTTTAGTGGCGTTTTAAAAACGCCGCTAAAAGCCTGAAAAATGCCTTAAAACGGTATAGCGACGTTTAAAATTTTTGTCGTTGATACAGCCAGCGCAATAGCTTTACAACGTTTGAGAACCGTTGCTAAAACTATTAGACGCCGTTTTTTAAAATGCCACAGATTCTTTGACGTCTTCTTTTATTTCCGTCATACACTAACATATGACATCATCATAACATCATTTAATGGCCTTTTTTTGAAAAAAAATGCCACCTTTTTTCCCTCCCTTCCTCTCTCTCTCTCTCTCTCTCTCTCTCTCTCTCTCTCTCTCTCTCTCGATTCTGAAATACAACATTAAGCCAAAGAATTTAACTAATGTAGATTGAGTATTTAACTAAGAACTCAATTGGCTCAAATTTAGATATCTATGTGCCAACCATACAACAAGCTAATCACAATTTTTACATATCGAATATATTATAATCAACACATCATAATACATTACACGAAGATGGGGAAATAGTGCATAAAAGTACACAAAAATCTCTTTCAAACAAGTGCGCTCACCAAATCAATCAAATGTTGAATATGAACTAACATAATTGCACATTTCATGAGATTTTTACTACACAAAATTTATGTACTATTCAATGCAAAAATTAAAAATTTTTAAAAAAAATCCCGACTTCATTGGAAGGCAATGTATTATTTCCTTGCAGTAAATGATTCTAAAAGGGAATTTGAAAGCGAGCAAACCACGTGCTTGTTGGTGTCAAACTTCTCGTGGAGCTCAGATGCTTGAAACAAGAATTTGAGACCATGCAAGGATACAAAGTCAAAACACATATGTCAGATGAAGGTTAATCATTGAACACCCATTTCTCACACAATTTATCATACACTCAAAGCCTACAAATGCATAGCTTAAATATGACTGATTCAATACAAACTGAGAACCTAAATAAACAGAAGTAAATCACAAAACCCTTAAATAGGGGAATATAACTAAGTACCCATTTGAGCCAACAGACATTTGAATTGTGTGAACAAAATCCAATCACAAAATTCTGGAATTAAGACACACATTAGACCCCAACTTTTCAAAACCTAAATAATTTCAGAAAAAGTACAAAAATGCAAACACACTGAGTCAAAAGAAATTCATTGACAAGATATTGTCACCATATAACTCAAATCAACAAAACCATTCCAAAATGAGTAAACTGAGAACCAAATTTAAGAACCAATCAACAGAACTTCCATCTATGTATGGCTGAAGATCAAACACTCACATCTATACAATGAACACAAGATTCGTATAAGTTGTTTCGTAGATCAAAAAATTCTTGAAAGCTCATGATATAAGAACAACAAGAGAAACTTCAAAGGAAATGTACGCATTACTACATATATATATATATATATATGCATAGGATACTTTAAATCTTAAAGAATGGATTCATTTGAGTCAAACATTCATATATATATATATATATAAATATAGTGAGAAGATTAACAAATTGATATTTGATGATATATCATTCTAACTTCACTAGGTATAGAACACACCAAACAGTATATACTAGTAGTTACTACTACTTCAACTGCAAATTCAAACTGTAAAAGCATTGTCATTTCAAAATTTCAGTACTAAGATCAATCAGAAGAAGATGCTTCCATATTTATGCGTGCGTCGTCTCTTAATCACTATGATTGTGTGTGCATATTGAATCAGTAAGAGAGACATGATAAGAAATGGAGAAAATAAAGTTACACCGTTGTACAAGTGTCAGAACTTGATGAAAAACTATAGAAATAAGTCTTCTTAATAATTAAAACAAGTCTTTTCACATTTCAGAAATTTGGCGTTCGCTTTGATAAAATATAGTTGAAAAATTGAGGCTAAAAATTTAGAAGACAAGATTAGCAACAGTTCTAACCTTGAATTCTATAGACTCCAACAAACTTCTTTCATTGAAGTCATATCTACTTCTTTTTCTTTTTCTTTCTTTTCTATGATATGTGAACCTGCATTTGATAAGAACAAATAACAAGAATAAAATGTCATATTGAAAATTTCATAATTAACTATTAACTCACTTCCTCGGACGAACAATGGCAATTAAACGATGAGATGTATGCATGGGATTGTTGTTGTGAATCCACATGTGTAGCAGCTGGTGCAACAGGCTCGCCCATGACTTGTTGAGACTCCAATTGCTCTATTCATGCTTGTTGAGCTTGGATTGTGCTTTGCATCTCCATTTGTACTTTTTACTGATTAAGCATAGCATCCATCATCTTCTTCATTTGCATCTCCATTTGTGCTTTATATTGGTTAATTTGCTCTTGGACTTGCGTTTGGATGATACAAGTTTGTTCTTGTGATTGCCTATATCTACCTCCAAAGACATCTGTCGGAGAATGACTCAATCCATATGTGCACTAAAACACGGTGAGGTCCGTTATGTGTACTAAAAAGTGGCGTTTTTTAAAACGTCGTTGTATGAATGCCATTATAACCCCATTTTCCTATAGTGTATGTCTGTAAAATAATCAAAACAGCCAGCTGCTTCTTGCCAAATGCTTTTCTATATTCAATAATAATTGTCAATTGTAAAACTTTTTTATTTTTTTTATTTTTTTTAAATATGATATATAAACTCACTTTTTAAATCCATTTTCTAGAACTAATGATATGTAAGTGATATGATTGGTTGATGCTTAGGAAAAATATAAGAGAGAGTATTGCCTTAGATATCCTAATTGATTACCACATCATTGGGCTTGAAAATTGGATCTAATTTTTGGTCTTAAATAGATGCTATTTTTTTTTTTTTTTTGTAATCAACAAAAATCAGTTGTTAATTGTTAGATTGATATCTATGGGAGTTGGCCTTCCTAGTCTTACAAAGGATGAAATACTTGCCTCATAATTCAACTATTTCTTAGAAAGAGTTGAACTTATAACCTTTCCTCTTGAAACTAAACTCTGGAGAGTCCAACTAGGCAATTGTGAAACATTTATAATAGGCATCATGAAGAAAAGTAATCCAAGTTGATCAAAGTAAATATTGAGCACTTGGTAATCAATGGAAAGAGTAGTCAGTTCCGGTTCCGATTCGAAACTTGTAAAACAAACTCATAAGGGGAAATTACCCATTACTGGTAATCTGAAAAAATTATTACATATTTATAAAAAATAAAAAAAATAAAAATTATGATTCTAATTATCAATATTTATAAACTATACTATTTATTTGTAATTATTATTTTACTGTGAATCATATTTTTTTTTATGGTTGACGTTAGTTTTGTTAAGAAAAAAAATAAAAAAATAAAAAAAAACTTACTATTTTTTTAAAGAATTTGATAACCAATATGGATATTGTTTGATAAATATTCACGAGAGGATTCTTAAAATACTAATTTTATTAAAAATCAATATATAGATTAAAAGTTATATCACTTTAAAGTTTGAAATATAAAATTAGTTTGTAAGAGCAAAATTGTCCATATAAAAATGGAAACAAATTTGTTTGTCCTTCATTCTAAGGGTTTAGTCTCAAGAGAGATATCATGAGTTTAACTCTCCCTAAGAGGGGAGTTGAGTTAGGAGGCAAGCACTTAGTGTTTTGCATGAGTAGGGAGGTTAACTTCCATATGTGATAATTTAACAACTAACAATTAACTTTTGTCGATAAAAAAAAAAAAATGAAGGATACGTATCTTCTTCTAGGGTTTACGAAAAAAAAAAAAAAAATTGGATTGTCCTTTTTACTAAAAAGAGGCCCAATGAGAGAGTTTTGGCCCAAAAAAAACTCAAATGTAAAACTATAGCTCTTTTTTTTTTTTAAAATGTAAGTCTATAATTATTACATAAAATTATAGGGTTAATCACATTTTTTACTCCGATAGTTTGATCCAAATTTCACTTTGATTTGAACAATTTAGTCCACGTGTTTTAAGTTTAGTTTTAATTTGGTCCTCCAGTTTAAATTTTTGTTAATTTTGTTTACGTGTACACCTTAAAAAATTGACAAGTGTCCCAAAATTATTAATTTTAATTTTCAATGTAGACAAAAAAAAATTGAAATTTAAACATTAAAAATTTTACAAGTATACCAAAATTATTAATTTTAACCTCCATATTAGACAGAAGAACTAAATTAAAATTAATCTTAAAATATAAAGTTTAAATTTTCAAGTTGAAACTATAAGGACTAAAATAAAATTTAAGTCAAATTAGAGAAAAAAAAAAGTGTAATTAACCCAATTACGTAATCTGGGTTGAGGGTGCACTACAATTCTCGGAATGCCCCTTTTTTGATTAAGTTTTTTTCTTTTTCTTTCTTTTTTGGTTGGTCCTTGTCAGTGAAAGTGAGAGATCTATAAAAACTGCAAAATGATCTTCTTTTTTTAGCAAGAGGATTGAGAAAGGGAAAAAAAGGACCCCCAAAAAAAAAAAAAAAATTGGATTGTCCTTTTTACTAAAAAGAGGCCCAATGAGAGAGTTTTGGCCCAAAAAAAACTCAAATGTAAAACTATAGCTCTTTTTTTTTTTTAAAATGTAAGTCTATAATTATTACATAAAATTATAGGGTTAATCACATTTTTTACTCCGATAGTTTGATCCAAATTTCACTTTAATTTGAACAATTTAGTCCATGTGTTTTAAGTTTAGTTTTAATTTGGTCCTCCAGTTTAAATTTTTATTAATTTTGTCTACGTGTACACCTTAAAAAATTGACAAGTGTCCCAAAATTATTAATTTTAATTTTCAATGTAGACAAAAAAAATTCAAATTTAAACATTAAAAATTTTACAAGTATACCAAAATTATTAATTTTAACCACCATGTTAGACAGAAGAACTAAATTAAAATTAATCTTAAAATATAAAGTTTAAATTTTCAAGTTGAAACTATAAGGACTAAAATAAAATTTAAGTCAAATTAGAGAAAAAAAAGTGTAATAAACCCAGTTACGTAATCTGGGTTGAGGGTGCACTACATAAAGATAAATGGATTAATGGTCTGAGCCCAACTTGGCCCATTCTTATGCAGCTCAAAGAAACTCAAAAAAAAATAAAAATTAGGCCCTACCATAAAACCAGAAGCTATTTACTGACAATAAATTCATTGATTTTGAAACAATTATACAGGAATAATGCTATATGTTCCGATTAACGCACTAACTAATGTACCAATTGATGTTGTGACATAATTTAAGAGGTTTTTGGTATTTGTAATTTGAATAAAGATTGAGGCCTCGAAATTGAGGAGTGAATGCCTCGAAATTGTTTTTTTTTTTTTTTTGCAAGGGTGGTTATGTATAGGGGTGGGTTTAAGATGTATGAGTTAGGGTTTAGGATTTAGGGTTCTGAGGTTTAGGATTTAGAATTTAAGGTTTTAGGGTTTGGTTTTAAGATTTAGTGTTTAGGGTTGAAGGTTTAGGGTTTTAGAATTTAAGGTTTAGGGCTTTGGAGTTAGGGTTTAGGGTTTTAGGGTTGAGAGTTTAGGATTTAGGGTTTAGGGTTTTAGAGTTTTAGGGTTTAGGGTTTAGGGTTTTATAGGATTTAGGGTGTAGAGTTTTAGAGTTTAGGGTTTAGGATTTTATGGTTTAGGATTTCGCATTTTAGGGTGTAGGGTTTTATGGTTTAGCATTTATGGTTTAGGGTTCAAGGCACACATAACTACCCATTCAAAAAAAAAAAAAACACATGATTCGAGGCATTTGAGCCTCGAATCCTCGAGGCCTCTAGCATAGTTGTTGTGATTTGTATAATGTGCGGGGTCAATAATAATGTCATAAATAGTGTTAGTACACTAATTGGTGCATGTAGCATCACTGATTATACAGTCTCTCTATTTCGAGTAATTATTCTATTTTTCGGGGAATTTCATATTGGCGGTGTGTCCAACCAATAGTAAAGGGGCTTAGAATTACACGGCGCTAAAAACAAGAAAATAATGAAAAAATGACATGATCTCATTAGATGGTCACATGTCCATGTTATTTTCCTGACCCAATAGATAATTTCTGCTCTATTTTCTTTGTGCAATCTGGGTTGTAGTCGACCACAACTATTTTAATCATTTGATTTGTTAATTTTATTAATATTTATGCATAGATTAGTCATTAAAAAAAAGGGATTAATTTGCTAATTGTAAGCACATAATTTAATCACATTTGATTTTAAAAAATCAAATAGTCTTATTTTAAAATTATACTTGTTTTTCATTTCGCTGAACACAAATGTGATGATATCACACAATAATAAAATTAATTTAAATTTTCTTATATACACACTGAGATTTAAAAAGATCCACAAATTAAATTATCAAAATAGAACCGAAAACCAAACTAGCCAAATCTACATTGGGTTGGAGACAAACCCAACCACTAAATCAACTCAGTTGCACTCCATCAAATTGTAATTACTATCTCTATATGAAATTATCCCTATATATATATATATCAATTTTTAAAAATTACATATGAAAGTGAAAATTAAATCAAAACAATCTAATGTAAGTACATAATTTCACAAAACACAAAAGACAATAATAACAAACCATCACCCCCATCTTTAAAAAGTAAAAACAAACAAACAAACCATCACCAAATTTGTTATCATTGTAAACGAGTACAAAAAAAAAAAAAAAAAAAACCCCCTCCCACCATCAAATGGCAACCTTATATGTTCCCTCACACTATCATACCTAGTTGGTGATGCTATGTTAATACTACTAGTAGTACAACCTCCTAACTCATACCCACTTGACCTCTCACCAAGCAAGTACTCAGTGTCTTCACAATTCAAATCACTTTCAACCCATGAATGCTTCATCATCTTTTTATGATCAACCCCTCCAATTCCATTGCTACTTCCTTCATAGTAGGCCTCTGCTCTCTTTTTACTATTAAGCACTTCTTTAAAATATTAGCAACTTATTTAAGCTCCTCAATATTTCCTTCAATTTCTATTTGTTCATCAATAACTTCAAACAATCGATCATTTTTCATAGACGAAAGAAAATACATAGCCAGACTCCTCTCCTCTTCTGGCCTATCAAATGATTACACCTTCTTTTTGATGATCAACTCCACAAGGACTACTTCAAAACTGTAAACATCACTTTTGTACAGATATAAAAAAAAAAATTACATACTTGTTGATGAAGAGATCCAACAAAGAAGATGATCAGAACCTTAATGTGTTCGCCATCTACAAGATAAAGCTCCCTTAGCCATTGAACGACCGGGGGTCCTCCGACGCCCAAGTTAGTCCTCCAATATTATCAAAATATTTAATGGACAAATTAAATACAAAATGAAAAAAAAAATTAACATCCCCGAGATGTTGATTCGTGATTATGTTTCAATTTTAAATAATAAATAACAATCCCAATCAGACAACTAAGACAAATCGTCACAGGGATTTAATGTGAAAAAATCACAATTAGAGCGCCTCCAATTCTGATAAAAAATCACTAGCCAAAGCCACAAAACAATCCACTAAGAAGACAAAAATAATTACACAAGAGTACTCTCAATTACCTAGCGAATCCACACCCGAATTGAATCAAACCTAATGTGCCTCTTTCACCATCGTCTTCACCTCGGAATTGTCTCGCCTAACGTTGAACCCATAACGTTGATGTCAAATCCACGACGATGAACCAGTCAGAAATCCACCAAAGCTTCAGGTCCAAATTCCCAGAGTCCACCGAAGAACACATCTTTCTTTTGTGAAGGAAATAATAAGAACAACCCTTGATGTTTGACAATCTGCAGTTCGTTGATCAATCGATCAGCTTCTATACACCAAGGATATTCATATAAAACTGTCTCCGATAGAAAACACTTTTGTCTTTTCTTTCTCTCTAAGACTCTGGATAGAATAAACCCTAAAAACAGCAAATGACACACTTTGTCAAAAACAAGATCGCGAAGACCACTCTAGCGCACACTTCACCGTTCAAGTGGTGCGAGTAAACATGGTGCAAAACATATAGGCCTACCGCTCAAGCGCAGCTTTCACCACTCGAGCGATAAAACTTTTCTTTCCAGAAGTTCAGGCGCTCTGCAAAAGTACTAAGATAATGCCATTCACTGCTTGATCCCCGTACATAGTTAGCGAAATGGCAAACATGAAAGCCTTAAGATCACAAAGGCACAATTCATATTAGATTCATATCTAAACACTCACATCCTCACTAAAATAAAAGAGCGAATAAAATTACAACTGAAAGAAGTTTTATCAAATGGGATTGCCAATTACAAAAACTCCACGGAACCTAAGTCCGGGTACCACAGTTAAAGAAAAAGGGAAACCGGGATCGCTATACAACCCATGAATGCTTCATCATCTTTTTATGATCAACCCCTCCAATTCCATTGCTACTTCCTTCATAGTAGGCCTCTGCTCTCTTTTTACTATTAAGCACTTCTTTAAAATATTAGCAACTTATTTAAGCTCCTCAATATTTCCTTCAATTTCTATTTGTTCATCAATAACTTGGAACAATTGATGATTTTTCATAGATGAAAGAAAATACATAGCCAGACTCCTCTCCTCTTCTGGCCTATCAAATGATTACACCTTCTTTTTGATGATCAACTCCACAACGACTACTTCAAAACTGTAAACATCACTTTTGTACAGATATAAAAAAAAAATTACATACTTGTTGATGAAGAGATCCAACAAAGAAGATGATCAGAACCTTAACGTGTCCGCCATCTGCAAGATAAAGCTCCCTTAGCCATTGAACGGCCAGGGGTCCTCCGATGCCCAAGTTAGTCCTCCAATATTATCAAAATATTTAATGGACAAATTAAATACAAAATGAAAAAAAAAATTAACATCCCCGAGATGTTAATTCGTGATTATGTTTCAATTTTAAATAATAAATAACAATCCCAATCAAACAACTAAGACAAATCGTCACAAGGATTTAATGTGAAAAAATCACAATTGGAGCGCCTCCAATTCTGATAAAAAATCACTAGCCAAAGCCACAAAACAATCCACTAAGAAGACAAAAATAATTACGCAAGAGTACTCTCAATTACCTAGCGAATCCACGCCCGAATTGAATCAAACCTAATGTGCCTCTTTCACCATCGTCTTCACCTCGAATTGTCTCGCCTAACGTTGAACCCACAACGTTGATGTCAAATCCATGACGATGAACCAGTCAGAAATCCACCAAAGCTTCAGGTCCAAATTCCCAGAGTCCACCGAAGAACACATCTTTCTTTTGTGAAGGAAATAATAAGAACAACCCTTGATGTTTGACAATCTGCAGTTCGTTGATCAATCGATCACCTTCTATACACCAAGGAAATTCATATAAAACAGTGTCCAATAGAAAACACTTTTGTCTTTTCTTTCTATCTAAGATTCTAGATGGAATAAACCCTAAAAATAGCAAACGACACACTTTGTAAAAACAAGATCGCGAAGACCACTCGAGCGCACACTTCACCGCTCAAGTGGTGTGAGTAAACATGGTGCAAAACATATAGGCCTACATCTTGAGCGCAACTTTCACCACTCAAGCGATAAAACTTTTCTTTCTAGAAGTTCAGGCGCTCTGCAAAGGTACTAGATGATACCATTCACTGCTTGATCCCCTTACATAGTTAGAAAAATGGCAAACATGAAAGCCTCAAGATCACAAAGTCCTCTACATAGGCACAATTCAGATTGGATTCGCATCTAAACACTCACATTCTCACTGAAACAAAAGAGTGAATAAAATTACAACTGATAAAAGTTTTATCAAATGGGATTGCCAATTACAAAAACCTAACACAAAAAATAGTCTATCTCAACCCATAGGAGTGTTGCCTATTTATAATATCTAGTGATTTGCCTAGCAAATAGTTTGTATGCTCCAGAAATCCTATCCCAAACAATCTTCGATTGTTTAGGACTTCTATGTCGATAATATTTCATCTATTGATGAGTTTTGCATAACATAAAACACTAATATACTGTTTGATAACTGTCATACACGTAATAACCCATAATTCCATCACGTGGCATTGTCGGGACCCACATAATTCTTGTGGTTATTTTTATTTCCTCTCAATTGCCCCTAAGCCTTTATTCTCTTTAATCTCGGTGAAAAAGTGAAAGTTTTTTTTGTTAATCTGATAAAAATAACTATATAATACTACATGGCTAGGGCTTCTTTCTTGGCGTGCAAAATCAACTCGGCAAGGAATCCTAAAGATGGACAAACCACAAACTTCTTTCTTGGTGAGCAAAATCAACTTGGCAATGAATCCCAAAGTTAGCAAGCAAAATCAGCTCGGCAAGGAATTCCAAAGTTAGTAATGAAACTTAGCTCGACACCTTACTTCTTGGCGAGCAAAATCAGCTTGGCAAGGAATCCCAAAGTTGGACAAACCACCAACTTCCTTATTGGCAAGCAAAATCAGCTTAATAAGAAATTTCAAAGTTGGCGAGCAAAATCAGCTTGGCAACTTCCTTTTTGGTGAACAAAATTAGTTCGGCAAGGAATCCTAAAGTTGTGCAAACCACTAACTTCCTTCAACAAAATCAGCTCGGCAACGAATCCCAAAGTTAGCGAGCAAAATCAGCTCGGCAACCTCTTTCTTGGCGAGCAAAATTAGCTCAGCAAGGAAGTCCAAAGCTTGCAAAGCAATTAACTCGACAACTTACTTCTTGGCGAGCAAAATCAGCTAGGCAAAGAATCCCAAAGTTGGACAAAGCACCAACTTTCTTCTTGGAGAGCAAAATCAGTGCGGCAAGGAATTCCAAAGTTGGAGAGCAAAATCAGCTCAACAACTTCTTTCTTGGCGAGCAAAATCAGTTCGGTAAGGAACCCCAAAGTTGGACAAACCACTAATTTCTTTTTTGACAAGCAAAATCTGATCGGCAAGAAATCCCAAAGTTGGATAAACTTCTGACTTCCTTATTGGCGAGCAAAATTAGCTCGACAAGGAATCTCAAAGTTGGACAAACCACCAACTTCCTTCTTGGCGAGCAAAATCAGCTCGACAACTTACTTCTTTATAAGCAAAATTAGATCGATAAGGAATCCCAAAGTTACCAAGCAAAATTAGCCTGACAACTTACTTCTTGGCGAGCAAAATCAGCTCGGTAAGAAATCCCAAAGTTGGACAAACCACCAATCTCCTTCTTGGCGAGCAAAATCATCTTTGTATGGAATTCCAAAGCTGGGGAGCAAAATTAGTTCAACAAGGAATCCCAAAGTTGGACAAACCACCAACTTCCTTCTCAACGAACAAAATCAGCTCGACAACTTACTTCTTGGCGAGAAAAATTAGTGCGACAACGAATCCCAATGTTGGAAAAACCACCAACTTCCTTCTTGGCGAGCAAAATTAGCTCGGCAAGGAATCCCAAAGTTAGACAAACCACTAACTTAGTCCTTCGAACAAAATCAGCTTGGCAAGGATATTAAAATTTTCAACCAAGGGGTAGAATAATATATCTTGTCCCATTGATCCATAAAGCACGGACTTCATCTCAGTATCTTTGACCAAAATAATTTATTTAGACATTCTAGCTCATCTCCTTTGCCCCAAATTTTAGTGTGATATAGTCACAGTAAAATTTGTTACTCCACCAATTAAAAGATTGCTAGGTAATCAACTCCACTATGTGGCTACATTATATTGATCACTTAATTACCATCCACAAACCCCACACAAAATATCATTGTTAATAACATATAACTAAATATAATTCTCATGATTGAGGGGCCTTTGATTTCTTTGTAGTCAATTTGCAAGTCATGAGAAGTAGGTTGCTGACCAATGTTTTCAAACTCAAACTGGCACAAACCCAGTGAACTTTGTGGAAATGATTTTGGTAATTGATTAGTCTACGGCATTGCTAAGCTCCTCTTTGCCATGTCTACATGAAACTCCATTTTACGTTGGCGTTCTTAATTAAATCTCTCATTCAGCAGTGGTCTTGCGGTTGCAGTGTAGTCAAAGGTTTGCATGGTTGGTTGTTATTGTCTAGATCGATTGGAGAAATATGCCAAGTGGTTAGCTATAGTTCTCGTTTTCTCAAGCGTCCATTGATTGCACCAACATGTTGCGGCAGCGTTCTAGCAAGAAAACACAGAGGCCAAACAACATGACCTTGGGACATTCTAGCTTTTATCGGCCAAAAATTCATAAATATCTCTCAACAGGTTGTAAGTTTAAGCTCCAAGGTCGGAGTGTATTTGCATGGGTCCAAGCCTCAAATAGATGAAACCGTACTGACTGGATCAAGTCTTGGTTTCATTGATGATATCAGGATGCAGAGGGCCTTCCAATAAATTTAGTCTACTGGGCATGTAAATAATCATGCGAAAATCTTCTGAGATCAAAGTAGTAGCTCGGTGATTGGAATAATATCATGTGGGCTGCTTGGCTACAACAATGATATTCTATCAATATGTTCTTGTATTGTTGCTTAGTTAAATCATCTCGTATAAAAGCTTGTACCAAGAAGCACTCATAATAGAGGATATGACTGGTTGAAAATTCCATTAATCGAACTACTATTCTTGAATTTTGTTAGACCAATTAAACTGTCGAGTCATGATTCACAGAGGTAGCACTTTTTTGAAACTATCAATAATAGTCTATTCAAATATTCACGTCATTGGTTTATTACATAAATCTATATATGTACAGCACCATCACACATGACAATCATTGAAAAATCTTTGATAAGAAAACTCTAGCAAATTAAATTAATAATTATCAAAGGAGATCTTATCTTATTGATGTGTTCTTTCATTCATCTATTTCATTGACATTAGTCGATTCCTACAGAGGGCGCCAATTGTACGAACATAAAAAAAATTACGTACTTGTTGTTGAAGAGATTCAACGAAGAAGATGATCAGAACCCCCACGTGACCGCTATCTACAAGATAAAGCTCCCATAGCCATTGAACGATCGGGATCCTCTGACGCCCAAGTTAGTTCTCCAATATTATCAAAACATTTAATGGACCAATTAAATACAAAAAAATAGGGTACCTTAACCCATGGGTATCACCTATTTATAGTATCTAATGATTTGCCTAGCAAGTAGTTTGAATGCTTCACAAATCCTACCCCAAACAATATCCAGTTGTTTAGGACTGCTATGTTGATAAGATTCCATCTCTTGATGAGTTTTGCATAACATAAAACATTAATGTACTGTTTGACAACTATTATAGACGTGATAACAATTCCATCACGTGACAATGTTGAGATCCACATAATTCCTGTGGTTATTTTTATTCTCTCTCAACTCTTTTTTGTCAATTGGCTTGTGAGCATGTATTCAGGGTCTAAGTATCTAATAGTTCCTTGTACCACTGCAACTAACTGATCTTGGTCTAGTGGAACCAACCTTGATGTTCCAAAGTCTGACACTTTTGCAGTGTAATCATCGTCTAAGAGTATATTCATAGACTTAACATCTCTATGGATGATAGGAATCAATGCTATAGAGTGGAAATATGACAATACTTCAATAGTTTTTGTAGCTATTTGCAAATGCCATGATATATTAGATGCCTTGATTTCGTTATGTATATTCTCAAAGATAATGTCGTGATGGGGGGCAGAGTTGCTAATATGCCATCCACATACTGCAATAAAATGCCCATAAAATGCCACGAACAGCCCTCTGATATGTGCCCAAAGGAATATAAAAAAGGGCTCTTGGAATCTGCCATAAACATTGTCACAGAACTGCTAAATGTAGTTAGGATTTGATGGCTTCGCATGTCCTGCACTTTATTAGCAATCAATTCCAGAAACTTTGATAGGATTTTGACAGGTGCAGACAATATAATATTATCTGAAGACGAATCTGGTATCATCAGGAAAATTTCTAGACTTTGTCATTCACGGGAGAGGAATCGAGATCGATCCCTCTAAAATCAGGGCAATTCAGGAGATGTTGAGACTGATGACAGTAAAACAGTTTAAGAGTTTCCAAGGAAATCTGTCGCTTTTGTAATAACCTGACCCTAGTATATGTTTTATGGTATACTTTCAGTCCCCTATTCTGTGCATTTATATGCTTATTGTGAAATCTCGTGTGAAGTGAAGTTTAATTGAATGAATCTTATGAATATAGATTCATATCTGTTTAGTAGGAGAAATATCTGTTACAATTATAATGTTCAGATAAGAAATTGAATGCCTTAGAAGCTTAATAATCTGAAATTGATTTTACATTTGGGATCGGCATGATTTTTAAGTCATAATATGATTTTCTGTGAAATTTCAATTTCGAATGATTAAACTGATAGAATTTTGTCATATTCGAATTTATATATATATATCTTTGGGCCTCTTTGGACATTTGACTTAGAGTCTTATGCAAAGATCTCGTGAGAGAGAGGAAAGGAAAGAGTTAGAGAGGGAGAGGAAAGTTCTACAAGGAAGGAATTGAGAAATTAAGAGGTTTTGTAGGGAATTTAACTCAAAGTATGTCTAATCCTTTCTTATTGAACCTCCTCTTTGAATTGAGAAGGAATTCCTCTATATTATTGTGTTAAGTGATTAATTGAGTTGTTGTCTCTTGTGTTGAATTGATTTGGAATTGTATTGAATTATCTAGTAAGGAATTTCATCTTATTTCTTCGATTATCAAGCTTGAACTCATCTACATGAATAAATGGTTGCATGTGTGTGTGTATGCGTGTGTGTGTGTGTGTGTGTGTGTGTGTGAGTGTGTGGAAGATGAAAATACTTTGGAATTGAGTGTGTTTATGAGTTCAAGAATTAACGATCCAATTCATATTGAGATTGATCTATGTTTGTAAGGACCTATGTACATGCTTTTTGAACCATATTCAAGCAATTAAAGGATCTATTTTTAGCCTTGTAAACACTTACCAAAAATTGGGTTTTTGCTTGAAATTTCGGACTGAAACTGGGCCAATCGTCGCACGTGCGGGAGTCATGGCTACACGTGCGGGAAAAGGAGAATTTTGGGACTTTGGCTACTGCTAAAAAGGCACGTGTGGGGCTTCACTGCCGCACGTGCGGCAACCCTTGCCGTACGTGCGGAGCTCACAGCCACACGTGCGGCCCATGCTGAAAAAAATGGTCTGCTCTGTTTTAAGTGCTTGACCCTCGGATATTTTTGAAATCTGTATTTGATGCATTTTCGTAATTCTAAATTCATTCAAAGCCAAACAAGTCAGAAAATGACTTAACAAGTGAAATGAACTAATTTGCAAGTTGTGTATGTTTGTAGGTCACAACCCGGGAGGAACTAACACTCCCCTACAGCACGGTGAGTACTAGTACTGTAATCGTACATTTACTTACCGTTAATAATTCTTATTATTAACGCTTTGTTCTTTGCAAGTAATTACGTTAACATTTATGTCGAGTGGAAATCGGTGTGAACTTGTGTGAACGTTGAAAGATTCTGTGTACATCGGTATGACTCTGGAACTACTCTACTTTTTAATATCTAGGCCTAAGGTCAATCTGTAAGATACGCTTTACTTTTGCTAACAACTATCAGTAGCACTCTGTTAAACGCAAATTAACTATGTTAACTCATGTGAATGATTGAAAGAATCTGTGTGCCTCGTATAACTCTGAGACTAGTTTGTTCTGTATAATCTATTAGGCCTATGGCCGTTCTGTATAATCTGCTAGGCCTATGGCCGTTCTGTACAATCTATTAGGCCTATGGTTGTTCTGTATAATCTGATAGGCCTATTGTCGTTCTGTATAATCTGCTAGGCCTATGGCCGTTTTGTACAATCTATTAGGCCTATGGTCGTTCCGTATAATCTGTTATGCCTATGGTCGTTCTGTATAATCTGCTAGGCCTACGGTCGTTCTGTATAATCTGCTAGGCCTATGGCCATTCTGTATAATCTGCTAGGCCTATGCTCGATCTGTATAATCTGTTAGGCTGGAAGCCGCTCTGTACAATCTGTTAGTATCTGGGCCTGAGGCCAATCTGTTGGATCTGTTGGGCTTGAGGTCGTTCTGCATAATTCTGGGCTAAAAGCCTCTCTGTATGAAAATTGGGCCCAAGGCCATTCTGAAAATGTTTACAAGATAAGAGTAATTATTTGACCTCTGCACTTACATACATTATAAATATTGCAATTCAAGTATAATCATTAAATTTTTCGAGTGCTATTATTCACTGAGCCTTCCTCACCTTGTGTTATGTCTGTTTCTGTAGGCAATCAACCTGAAGGTCGGTCTTAGTTCAGCTTTGGTCACCCCTTCTTGGTCAAGCCATGTGGAGAAGCTTATGCATTTTGTGAGGTTCGCTCAATGACTGCTAGTTTGGTCCTTCATCTTTTGTCTAATGTAATTAGTTGTGTATAATTTCCTTTACCAATATTTTTGTTGTATGCCCACGTATGGAGCTGGTTCTGTATATATGCCCATATTTGTTATTTTGTGAATGCATATATCTGCTTCTTGTATACCTGTCTATCATATGAGGAACTGTTGAATGGCACATGAAGATCCTGGCATATAGGTGTGAGCTCGATGGATGTTAATTTATATTATTTTATGTTATTAAATGCTTCTGTTCAGGCCCCATATGTTGTATATATCGTATTATATGTCCGCTTCTGAAGTGGTCATCATGCCCAAACTTTTAGGGGCGGGTTTGGGGCACGACAAGTGGTATCAGAGCACGAGTTGCTATCTCACACATGAATCCATTGAGCTTTAGGATGACTAGAAAAGACTTAGGCATCATGCATGACATCCTTAGTGCATATGAAAAAGATTGATGGCAACGATACTTGTGTGTGTAATATCTGCTAACCGCAATGGTTACTATCCATGTCTATGGTATATCCTTCGTGTATATTGTGATTGATTGTGATGCAGAACATGGTGAGCATAAAGATGGAAGATCCGGAGGGTTCTACCTCCGCCTAGCTAGACAGAATGAAAAGGAAAATTATACAACATAAGTAAAATGAATTGCAGAAGAAAAAAAAAAATTTGCATAATAAATAATTATGAGAGCTTTTGCCTCTGTTTATCTTACATAGATTGGTGGACAATGCAAGATATGTGGATGGGATTAAATCAACAGCGTTGCACTGCGGAAGCGTGGTGAGGGTTCGAGCTGATCGGTAAGACAATTTATATGCAAATGGTTAGATGAAATGTGTGTTACCGGTTGATAGTTATCTGTGGGGAACGATGACCATATAATTGTGTTTTCTGGCATCTGTTTAGATGAATTGATTAAACTCTAAGTATTGAATATTTCAAGGACTTGTTGACCAAATAAAATGATATATGTGATGCTCTAACTTTTATGATATAGCCATGTCTTCCTTGCCATAACAATGTTTAGACCTGTGATTTTGAGAAGTTACTGCGTTTAGATATTTTGATAAGTTGTGTTTTGCATGATAGCTTGAATTGTATTGAGTATGACCGGCTGTGAGAAGAGGTTATGCATATAGTGAACCCTCTTAGAATTGTGTATGAAGTTAATTGATTGTAATTTTGTTTCCTACTGATCGTTTAAATGGATAAGGAAATGACTTCCACATTAGCTATGCTTGGAGGTTGATTATTGACCTTGGAATAGCATGTAATTAATATGATTTCGTGAACCGAGAAAATTACTGACGACTTCTGATGGGGAATTATTGATGGTGTCTAATGAGTATGGTTTATGTGTAATCGGGACTTGTTTATGGAAATCTGTAATCATAACTGTGTCTATTCATAGTGAAAGAATCTGTAATCCGTACTCTGTACTCTGTAAGCTGTAATCTGTTTTGTTTATGTGTAATATGTAATCTGTACTTGGGATTTCTTATAAGGAATGGCTGAATGACATGAAGGACCCCACCTATATTACGTGTCTGTCCATATGACGCTCGTAAAAAGACAGATAATTATTGACTAATTTGGAATCGAAACTAAATGATTGGCAATCTGAGAAGTTACCGCAAGAATTAAAATCCTGCCTCTGTATATTAATGACTCAAGATTGAGAAATCATTTATGTGATATATTTTTGTGTAAATCTGTAAATGTCGGATATGGGAAATTGCCAATTTAGTCCTCTGTTTTGAATTGGAGGCTATAATATGAACTATTTTGTATGATATGGTAAACTTTGTTAAAAACGAATGGAGAAGGGAATATTTTATATTGATGGTGGGTTAACGATATGTACTAAGCATTTACCTCCTCTTGTATGTTTATACGGATTTGTACAATACTCACTATATGATTACGAATTGATTTACTATCGTATTGAACTGATCTTGCCAGGAATTCTAACTCTGATATTAGTTGGTCAAATCATTTTGTCGCTATACTATTGAATTTCTAGACATTGTGGAATCCGGATGGATGTGATTACTGTATACTTAATGAAATCTATGACCCTACGAATGGACCTAGTAAAACCTACGTACGTGGAATAACTGGATACTCTGCTTCGGTTTTTCCTTCCTTTGTATACTGTATTCTGGACTTGGTTTCGTGGACTTATTTTTGTATCATTATCACTTCTAGCCTTTACTCTTTGTATTAGAGTCTTAGGTTATGATGGACAGGTTTGAAACAGGTTGGTTGCACTTTGAGACCTAAAGGTGATGCCCAGATTTTGGCCTTCACGCTCGAGCGGAAGTTTTAACGCTCAAGCGGGCTCTTCGTTGTTGCTTATACGCTCGAGCGGGAGTTTTGACGCTCGAGCGTGTTTTTCCATCTCCCAGTACTTTACTCTGCAGTCCCTCCGCTCGAGCGGAAAGTTTGGCGCTCGAGCGGGTATCATCGCCTGCAAAACTTCTGGAAGTGTGCAATCGACGCTCGAGCGGCTCTTTTCACGCTCAAGCGTGAGTCTGTGTCTGACGCTCGAGCGGGGATTTTCACGCTCGAGCGGGGAGTCGACTACATAAATCCAAGACCCGACTTTCTGGGTCATTTTTCATCTCCCTTTTGATTCTAAAACCCTAGAACCGTCTTCTCCCTCTCCCTACACACCTTCTCTCTTAGGTTTGATCTACTTAGAGTGTATTTCTACCCTAAGTTCTTTGTGCGAGAAATTGTGTGTAAACGCCATATTTACATATCTGCCACTGTGCCGGAGAATCTGTATAGGTGTTCGAGTGTTCGAACCGTAAAGCGCGAGAAATTGTAAGTAAACGCCGTATTTACATATCTGCCACTGTGCAGGAGAATCCGTATAGGTGTTCGAGTGTTCGAACCGTAACGCGTATGAAATTATAAGTAAACGCCGTATTTACATATCTGCCACTGTGTAGGAGAATCCGTATAGGTGTTCGAGTGTTCGAATCGTAACGAGTTAGAAATTGTAAGTAAACGTTGTATTTACATATCTGGCACTGTGCAGGAGAATCCGTATATGTGTTCGAGTGTTCGAACCGTAACGCGCGAGCAATTGTGTGTAAACGCCGTATTTACATATCTGCCACTGTGCAGG
>NW_021025098.1:868006-894372 GCF_004153795.1 Camellia sinensis
TGGCAAAAGTGAGAGCCAAACAAAGTGAAGGTTAAAATACCCGAGTGTACCTTAACCGTAATGCGTGAGAAATGGTAAGTAAACGTCGTATTTACATATCTGCCACTGTGCTAGAGAATCCGTATAGGTGTTCGAGTGTTCGAACCATAACGCGCGAGAAATTGTAAGTAAACGCCGTATTTACATATATGCCACTGTGCAAGAAAATCCGTATAGGTGTTCGAGTGTTCGAACCGTAACGCCCGAGAAATTGTATGTAAACGCCGTATTTACATATCTGCCACTGTGCAGGAAAATCCGTATAGGTGTTCGAGTGTTCGAATCGTAACGAGTGAGAAATTGTAAGTAAACGTCGTATTTACATATCTGGCACTGTGCAGGAGAATCCGTAAAGGTGTTCGAGTGTTCGAACCGTAACGCGCGAGAAATTGTGAGTAAACGCCGTATTTACATATCTGCCACTGCGCTGGAGAATCCGTATAGGTGTTCGAGTGTTCGAACCGTAATGCGCGAGAAATTGTATGTAAACGCCATATTTACATATCTGCCACTGTGCCGGAGAATCCGTATAGGTGTTCGAGTGTTCGAACCGTAAAGCGCGAGAAATTGTATGTAAACGCCGTATTTACATATCTTCCACTGTGCAGGAAAATCCGTATAGGTGTCCGAGTGTTCGAACAGTAACGCGCGAGAAATTGTAAGAAAACGCCGTATTTACATATCTGCCACTGTGCAGGGGAATCCGTTTAGGTGTTCGAGTGTTCGAACCGTAACGCGCGAGAAATTGTATGTAAACGCCGTATTTACATATCTGCCACTGTGCAGGAGAATCCGTATAGGTGTTCGAGTGTTCGAACCGTAACGCGTATGAAATTGTAAGTAAACGCCGTATTTACATATCTGCCACTGTGTAGGAGAATCCGTATAGGTGTTCGAGTGTTCGAATCGTAACGAGTGAGAAATTGTAAGTAAACGTCGTATTTACATATCTGCCACTGTGCAGGAGAATCCGTATAGGTGTTCGATTGTTCGAACCGAAACGCGTCAGAAATTGTAAGTAAACGCCGTATTTACATATCTGCCACTGTGCAGGAGAATCCGTATGGGTGTTTGAGTGTTTGAACCGTAACGCGCAAGAAATTGTAAGTAAATGTCGTATTTACATATCTGCCACTGTGCAGGAGAATCCGCATAGGTGTTCCAGTGTTCGAACCGTAATGCGTGAGAAATGGTAAGTAAACGCCGTATTTACAAATCTGCCACGGTGCTGGAGAATCCGTATAGGTGTTCGAGTGTTCGAACCGTAATGCGTGAGAAATTGTAAGTGAACCCCGTATTTACATATCTGCCACTGTGCAGGGGAATCCGTATAGGTGTTCGAGTGTTCGAACCGTCACGCGCGAGAAATTGTGAGTAAACGCCGTATTTACATATCTGCCACTGTGCAGGAGAATCCGTATAGGTGTTCGAGTGTTCGAACCGTAATGCGTGAGAAATTGTAAGTGAACGCCGTATTTACATATCTGCCACTGTGCAGGCAGGAGGAGGAGGAAGGACAGAAGGGCTCCAAGAGGAGTCAGGATGGTCAGAGTGATGGTAGGAGACAGAGGGGTTTTAATCTTCAGCAGTCTCAGGGTAGCTTTTCTAGATCGACTTTTCCTGTGCCGAGTGCTAGTTCGGGGAAAGGCAGTCAGGGAGACATTACTTGTTTCAAGTGTGGCCAGTTGGGCCACAAGTCTCCAGTTTGTCCTCAAAGGGGAGGATTGCAGAGAGACCCTTCTCACATGTGTTTCTCACATCACTCGGCCCTCAGGCTCTGTTTTTCTCTCAAAACTCATTTTCTCACTTTTCTCTCCACGTACACCTCTCTATTCTTGAATCTCTCTTATTTTTCATCTCTCTCCAGGTATGGCTCATGGACAAGTTGAAAGTAGTGGACTCTTGCCCTGCATATTCAGTGCGCGGCTATTTCTTTCACCAACGGCTAGTCGATTTCCCAAATGAGGAGTGGTGGTGGGGGGGCTTCATCGTCTCAGTCGGTGCAGCAATCTTATGCTCCTAGGGTTGAGCAAGTTGATCAGAGGTCGTCTGGGCGTGTGTATGCTGTTACCGCGCAGGATCTTGTGCCAGCACCATCAGTTGTGAGAGGTACCTTTTTGTTTTGCAACTCGGTTGCTAATGTTTTGATTGACACGGGTGCATCTCATTCCTTTGTGTCTGCTGCATTTGCATCTGTTTTGGAGTTGGAGTTAGCACAGTTAGCATCCCCTATTTGTGTAGTGTCACCTCTTGAGGGTGAATTAATCTTCAAACAAGGTGTCAGGGGTTGTGATATAGAGGTCGCCGATCATAGACTTCCGTTTCCTTTTATAGTCATGCCCATGAAGCGCTTTGATGTTATTTTGGGTATGGACTGGTTATCGTCATACCGGGCAGTAATTGATTGCTACCGCTAGAGGGTCACTTGTTGTACCGTGAGTGGGGAGTGTTTTCATTTTCTGGGGGACCGGGTTGGTAGTGTTTTGCCACCAGGGTATGATTCACGAGGGAGAAGTGAACTTAGTGGTCTACTTGCTAGCTTTGAAAGTGGTGAGTGTAATGAGACCCAGACTGTGTTGCCAAGAGTGGTTTGTGAGTACTCGAACGTCTTTCCCGAGGACCTTGTTAGTTTGCCACCTCATAGAGAGATTGAGTTCTCTATTGACTTAGTGCCCGGCACGGCGCCGATTTCTATGGCACCTTATCGTTTTGCCCCAGCCGAGTTGAGTGAGTTGAAGCCTCAGCTTCAGGAGTTGTTAGATAAGGGTTTTGTTCGCCCCAGTGTTTCACCGTGGGGAGCACCGGCCCGTTTTGCTTAAAAGAAAGATGGTGCCTTGAGATTGTGTATAGATTATCGAAAGTTGAATCGGGCTACGGTCAAGAATAAGTACCTTATGCCCCGTATAGATGATCTATTTGACCAGTTGAAAGGTTCCCGTTGTTTCTCTAAGATAGACTTGAGATCGGGTTACCACCAGTTGAGGGTCAGGGAAGAGGACATTTCGAAGACGGCATTCCGTACGCGGTATGGCCACTATGAGTTTTTGGTGATGCCATTTGGACTCACCAATGCACCGGCAGTATTTATGGATTTGATGAATCGGATATTCTGGGAATTTTTAGATCGTTTTGTAGTCGTCTTCGTGGACGACATCCTTATCTATTCACCTTCTGAGGAGAAGCACAAGGAACACTTGAGAGTGGTGCTTGAGTTACTTAGAGCCCATAAGCTTTATGCTAAGTTTGGGAAGTGTGAGTTCTGGCTAGAAGAGGTCAAATTCTTAGGCCATGTCGTTTCTGGGGAAGGAGTGTCTATTGATACATCCAAAGACTGAGGCAGTGCAAGATTAGGCACAGCCTAAGAGTGTGTTTGAGATCCGCAGTTTTCTGGGATTAGCTGGGTATTATCGCCGGTTTGTGAAGGATTTCTCCAGGTTAGCTTCACTTTGACTAGTTTGACTCGGAAGGGAGTCAAGTTTGTATGGAGTGAGACTTGTGAAAAGTCGTTCCAGGAGTTGAAAAGTTAGACTGACCACCGCTCCAGTCTTGATTATTCGGAGAGGGGGTTGGGTTATGCAGTCTATTGTGACGCCTCACGAGAGGGTCTGGATTGTGTGTTGATGCAAGAAGGGAAAGTAGTTGCCTATGGCTCACGTCAATTGAAAATTCACGAGAAGAATTACCCTACGCATGATTTAGAATTAGCAGCTGTGATATTTGCCTTGAAGATTTGGAGGCATTATCTTATGGTGAGAGGTTCGAGGTATTCTCGGATCATAAGAGTCTGAAATATCTGTTTACACAGAAAGACTTGAACTTGAGGCAGAGGAGGTGGATGGAGTTTATTGAGGATTATGACTTCGAGTTGCATTATCATCCGGGAAAGGCCAATGGTGGGCCGATGCCCTTAGCAGGAAAATCTGTTGGTGACATAGCTAGTATAGCCATCCGGGAATGGAGATGTTGGGTGCACTTGGAGAGTTTAATTTCCTTCTGGGCGAATCTGTTGAGGCTGCGGCCTTGTTTTCTGTTATTGCACAGCCTTCACTTGTGACTCGAGTGTTAGAGGCTCAGAGAGGTGACTTTGAAGTAGAATCTCTTCGAGAAAATATTTCCAGTGGGAAGGTTGAGAAGGGTTTGACGGTGTATCCCGACCTGAGTGTGAGATACCGAAACCGTCTATTTGTGCCGGAGTCTTGCCGAGAGGAGGTGCTCCGAGAGTTCCATCATTCACGCCTTGCAGTGCATCCGGGAGGTACTAAGATGTATCAGGATTTGGGTCGCCAGTATTGGTGGCGGGGTATGAAGAGAGATGTGGCAGCTTTCGTGTCTAAGTGCCTTACTTGTCAGCAAGTGAAGGCCGAGCATCAGAGGCCAGCGGGTTTGTTACAACCCTTGCCTATTGCCGAGTAGAAGTGGGAACATGTCACTATGGACTTCGTTGTAGGTCTTCCGAGGACTCAGCGGGGTAGTGACGCTATTTGGGTGGTTGTAGACCGGCTAACTAAGTCGGCGCACTTTATTCCTATGCGCGTGAGAGATTCGGTATACCATCTTGCCGGATTATATATTCGGGACATAGTGAGGTTACACGGGGTCCCAGTGACGATCGTTTCAGATAGAGATCCTCGTTTTACTGCCAGGTTGTGGCAAAGTTTGCAGAGTGCCTTAGGCACTAAGTTGACCTTTAGCACGGTTTATCATCCGCAGACTGACGGGCAGTCCGAGCGTACTATTCAGATCCTTGAGGATATGCTACGGGGTTGTGTCCTTGACTTTAGTGGGACGTGGGAGAGACACTTACCATTGGTGGAGTTTGCTTACAATAACAGCTTTCAGTCTAGTATCGGTATGGCACCGTTTGAGGCCTTGTATGGCCGACCGTGTAGGTCTCCAGTTTGTTGGGCCGAGGTGGGTGATGCACCTTTGTTGGGTCAGGAGTTGGTTAGGGAGACGACGGAGAAGGTTGAGCTTATCCGTAGGAGGCTTGTTACAGCCCAGAGTCGCCAAAGGAGTTATGCCGACCGTAGGAGGAGGCCTTTGGCGTTTGAGGTAGGTGATCATGTCTTTTTGAAAATATCACCTAGGCGGGGCTTGATGAGGTTTGGGAAGAGTGGGAAGTTATCCCCTCGATTTATTGGTCCTTTTGAGATCATTGAGAGGATTGGCGAGGTTGCTTATCGGTTAGCTTTACCGCCGCAGTTGTCCGGGGTTCACGACGTGTTTCATGTGAGTATGCTTCGGAAGTATGAGCCAGATCCATCACATGTATTGGATTGGACCGATTTAGTAGTTGACGGGGATGTCTCGTATGAGGAGAGACCGGTTAGGGTCTTGGATAGAAGGAATCAAGTTTTGCGAGGCAAGACCATCCCTTTGGTAAAAGTTTTGTGGAAACATCACGGGGTGGAGGAAGCCACATGGGAACGCGAGTTGGAGGTCCGAGAGAAATATCCGGATCTATTTGTAGTTGCTTGAGCATATGTTGCTTATTTTGTTGTAATATTGCACCTTAAGTGTATTAAATATAACTTAAGTTGTGAAACATAGTTATGTTTTGATTAATGGAAGTATTTCGAAACTTGCCTCATAATGGAGGGTTAGTGTAACACTGTATATGTTGAATGTGTTGTAGAATTGGAGTTATATCATGAGATTGAATATAATATGGAAATGAAAATTATATATATTGAAAACTATTGAATTTGAAAGAAAATACAGGTTGATAATGCAAGTTGTTATGTATGAGGTGAAATGCCTCTTGAAAAGAGATGAAATGACCAGTATTGGGTCAAGTTGTTTACTATTGAATTGTCGTATAAAAAAAAAAAATTCAAAAACTTATGCTTAATTTCGGGGACGAAATTCTTTTAAGGGGGGGGGGGAGATTATAGCGATCTCGGTTTTTCCTTCCTTTGTATACTGTATTCTGGACTTGGTTTCGTGGACTTATTTTTGTATCATTATCACTTCTAGCCTTTACTCTTTGTATTAGAGTCTTAGGTTGTGATGGACAGGTTTGAAACAGGTTGGTTGCACTTTGAGACCTAAAGGTGATGCCCAGATTTTGGCCTTCCCACTCGAGCGAAAGTTTTAACGCTCGAGCGGGCTCTTCGTTGTTGCTTATACGCTCGAGCGGGAGTTTTGACGCTCGAGCGTGTTTTTCCATCTCCCAGTACTTTACTCTGCAGTCCCTCCGCTCGAGCGGAAAGTTTGGCGCTCGAGCGGGTATCATCGCCTGCAAAACATCTGGAAGTGTGCAATCGACGCTCGAGCGGCTCTTTTCACGATCGAGCGTGAGTCTGTGTCAGACGCTCGAGCGGGGATTTTCACGCTCGAGCGGGGAGTCGACTACATAAATCTGAGACCCGACTTTCTGGGTCATTTTTCATCTCCCTTTTGATTCTAAAACCCTAGAACCGTCTTCTCCCTCTCCCTACACACCTTCTCTCTATAAAACATTAATGTACTGTTTGGCAACTATCATAGACGTGATAACCCATCACGTGACAATGTTGAGATCCACATAATTCCTGTGGTTATTTTTATTCTCTCTCAACTCTTTTTTGTTAATTGGCTTGTGAGCATGTATTCAGGGTCTAAGTATCTAATAGTTCCTTGTACCACTGCAACTAACTGATCTTGGCCTAGTGGAACCAACCTTGATGTTCCAAAGTCTGACACTTTTGTAGTGTAATCATCGTCTAAGAGTATATTCATAGACTTAACATCTCTATGGATGATAGGAATCAATGCTATAGAGTGGAAATATGACAATACTTCAGTAGTTTCTGTAGCTATTTGCAAATGCCATGATATATTCGATGCCCTAATTTCGTTATGTATATTCTCAAAGATAGTGTCGTGATGGGGGGCAGAGTTGCTAATATACCGTCCACATACTGCAATAAAATGCCCATAAAATGCCACGAATAGCCCTCTGATATGTGCCCAAAGGAATATAAAAAGGGCTCTTGGAATCTGCCATAAACATTGTCACAGAACTGCTAAATGTAGTTAGGATTTGATGGCTTCGCATGTCCTGCACTTTATTAGCAATCAATTCCAAAAACTTTGATAGGATTTTGACAGGTGCAGACAATATAATATAATCTGAAGACGAATCTGGTATCATCAGGAAAATTTCTAGGCTTTGTCATTCACGGGAGGGGAATCGAGATCGATCCCTCTAAAATCAGGGCAATTTAGGAGATGTTGAGGCTGATGACAGTAAAACAGTTTAAGAGTTTCCAAGGAAATCCGCCGCTTTTGTAATAACCCGACCCTCATAATATGTAATCTGTACACGGGATTTCTAATAAGGAATGGCTGAACGACATGAAGGAAACCACCTATATTACGTGTCTGTCCATATAACGCTCGTAAAAAGATAGATAATTATTGACTAATTTGGAATCGAAACTAAATGATTGGCAATTTGAGAAGTTACCGCAAGAATTAAAATCCTGTCTCTGTATATTAATGACTCAAGATTGAGAAATCATTTCTGTGATATATTTTTGTGTAAATCTGTAAATGTCGGATATGGATAATCGCCAATTTAGTCCTCTGTTTTGAATTGAAGGCTATAATATGAACTGTTCTGTATGATATAGTAAACTTTGTTAAAAACGAATGGACAGGGGAATATTTTATATTGATGGTGGGTTAACGATATGTACTAAGCATTTACCTCCTCTTGTATGTTTATACGGATTTGTACAATACTCACTCCATAGGGCATTTAATTTGATATTACATGTAATGTTTTCATTTAGTAATACTTTGATGAATGAGATAATGAATTGTTTTCTTTTAATATTGCATGTCAATGATATATATATATTGGATTTATTTTGAGGGCGTGACAGTTGGTCAAATCATTTTGTCACTATACTATTGAATTTCTAGACATTATGGAATCCGGATGGATGTGATTACTGTATACTTAATGAAATCTATGACCCTACGAATGGACCTAGTAAAACCTACGTACGTGGAATAACTGGATACTCTGCTTATGTTAATTGACTGGGCCGGACGACTGGTCTATAATTTCCGTATGGCTATTTGCTGACCCACTGTAATTATAAATTATGAATATGAAACCATGTGGTTGACCTTGTAGTAGGAAATGAAGAATTATCTGAACAGTGGAGCACTGAAATGATTACAAAAGGGCCAAATTAATTTATGTTGTAACGAGAAGAAATGCTTATTAAGGGAGGATGTTACACCCTACTGTTATGACTGATTAATTAAACCTAATTTTGAATTTGATTTCTGGCCTTATCTTTGGATGGCTCCCTTTACTCGAAAAGATGGTTGTTCTACCTGTTTCTGTTACTCAGATCCGAACTTATAATAGTGTGATTAAGTGTTTATCATGGCACGTTTACATGAATTTGCAAAAGTATATGATACTAGTTTTGATATTACCATAACTGTTTGATTCAGAGCATGATTCTCTTTGTGTTACTGTGCTTAGAAGTAATGCTATGAGGAATTAACGATGTGTATTGTGACCCTTCCTTCTGTTGTACTAACCTTGTCAAGAACTATTACATATAATTCTGGACCAATATAATGGTATGCCTTTGAAATGCTTTTGGCAATAGGGGAATACTAAGAACAAATTGTGAATCTAGTGGCTACGTACTTAAACGACTTATTTGTGACTGTTGAAATGAAGTATACCTTGTTAAATAGGCAGAACTTTGTTGGTGGGCTCTGATATCTGATTTCATTATGCAAAATACGATTTGAATTTAACTACATAACTGATTTCTTTTGAATGCGATATATAACTTTAGTTGATAACTCATCTCTAAGTGACTTGTAATATATGATTTACCAAGTAATGGAATTTGAATATGAACTATTAATACTGGGTCGATTTGGTCGTGAACATAGTAAAGAACATTTTTTTTCTTATTATTATGATTGAAATTAATGTATGCTATGGGAATGTATGAATTATGTGCTTAAGGAAACGGGTTCTACTATATTTCTATTTTTGAGAACTGTATGTTTCTGTATTTGAGAACTGGCGCTATGGAACTTATTCACAAGAAAATATTGCGATTATAAACCCTGTCTACCGAAGATTTTATGCCTTAAATGCCCTGCAATGGACTCTGGTAGTCTTATCTTATTCGATACAGATCCTATGAAATAAATATATAGAGTTATTTTCTTTTATTCTACTTGCCTGAAATAGACATCGAAACGACTAGTTGGATAAAACCTTGAGATGCTTATTATGTTAAGAACTTTGGAATAACTGTGTTAAATATCGGGTTAACCTGTGAATTGTTCGAACTTAGGAATTACGTGAGCATTTATAACAGAATTGGACAATGATGTGAGACTGGGATTTCTAATCTGCTACATGGTAAAACAAGTTTGAGGGATCAAACTTATTTAAAGGGGGGTGAGTGTAATAACCCGACCCTCGTATATGTTTTTTGGTATACTTTCAGTCCCCTATTCTGTGCATTTATATCTACTATATTTCTGTTTTTGAGAACTGTATGTTTCTGTATTTGAGAATTGGCGCTATGGAACTTATTGACAAGAAAATATTGCGATTATAAACCCTGTCTACCAAAGATTTTATGCCTTAAATGCCCTGCAATGGACTCTGGTAGTCTTATCTTATTCGATACAGATCCTATGAAATAAATATATAGAGTTATTTTCTTTTATTCTACTTGCCTGAAATAGACATCGAAACGACTAGTTGGATAAAACCATGAGATGCTTATTATGTTGAGAACTTTGGAACAACTGTGTTAACCTATGAATTGTTCGAACTTAGGAATTACGTAAGCATCTATAACAGAATTGGACAATGATGTGAGACTGGGATTTCTAATCTGTTACATGGTAAAACAAGTTTGAGGGACCAAACTTATTTAAGGGGGGGAGGGGAGTGTAATAACCCGACCCTCGTATATGTTTTTTGGTATACTTTCAGTCCCCTATTTTGCGCATTTATATGCTTATTGTGAAATTTCGTGTGAAGTGAAGTTTAATTGAATGAATCTTATGAATATAGATTCATATCTATTTAGTAGGAGAAATATCTGTTACAATTATAATGTTCAGATCAGAAATTGAACGCCTTAGAAGCTTAATAATCTGAAATTGATTTTACATTTGGGATCGGCATGATTTTTAAGTCATAATATGATTTTCTGTGAAATTTCAATTTGTAATGATTAAACTGATAGAATTTTGTCCTATTCAACTTTATATATATATCTTTGTGCCTCTTTGGACATTTGACTTAGAGTCTTATGCAAAGATCTCCTGAGAGAGAGGGAAGGAAAGAGTTAGAGAGGGAGAAGAAAGTTCTTCAAGGAAGGAATTGAGAAATCAAGAGGGTTTGTAGGGAATTTAACTCAAGGTGTGTCTAATCCTTTCTTATCGACCCTCCTCTTTGAATTGAGAAGGAATTCCTCTATATTATTGTGTTAAGTGATTAATTGAGTTGTTGTCTCTTGTGTTGAATTGATTTGGAATTGTATTGAATTATCTAGTAAGGAATTTCATCTTATTTTTTCGATTATCAAGCTTGAACTCATCTACATCAATAAATGGTTGCATGTGTGTGTGTGTGTGTGTGTGTGTGTGTGAGCATGTGGAAGATGGAAATACTTTGGAATTGAGTGTGTTTATGAGTTCAAGAATTAAAGATCCAATTCATATTGAGATTGATATATGTTTGTAAGGACCTATGTACATGCTTTTTGAACCATATTCTAGCAATTAAAGGATCTATTTTCTGCCTTGTAAACACTTACCAAAAATTGGGTTTTTGCTTGAAATTTCGGACTAAAACTGGGCCAATAGCCACACGTGCGGGAGTCATGGCCGCACGTGCGAGAGCACTGCCGCACATGTGGGAGTCATGACCACATGTGCGGGAGCACTGCCGTACATGCGGGAGTCATGGCCGCACGTGCGGGAAATGGAGAATTTTGGGACTTTGGCTACTGCTAAAAAGGCACGTGCGGTGCTCACAGCCGAACGTGCAACCCATATTGGAAAAAATGGTCTGCTCTGTTTTAAGTGCTTGACCCTCAGATATTTTTGAAATCTGTATTTGATGCCTTTTCATAATTGTAAATTCATTCGAAGCCAAACAAGTCAGAAAATGACTTAACAAGGGAAATGTACTAATTTGCAAGTTGTGTATGTTTGTAGGTCACAACCCGGGAGGAACTAACACTCCCCTACAGCACAGTGAGTACGAGTACTGCAATCGTACATTTAATTACCGTTAATAATTCTTATTATTAACGCTCTGTTCTTTGCAAGTAATTACGTTAACATTTATGTCGAGTGGAAATCGGTGTGAACTTATGTGAATGTTGAAAGATTCTATGTACATCGGTATGACTCTGGAACTACTCTGCTTTTTAATATCTAGGCCTAAGGCCAATCTGTAAGATACGCTTTACTTTTGCTAACAACTATCAGTAGCACTCTATTAAACGCAAATTAACTATGTTAACTCATGTGAATGATTGAAAGAATCTGTGCGCCTCTATATAACTCTGAGACTAGTCTGTTCTGTATAATCTGTTAGGCCTATGGCCGTTCTGCATAATCTGTTAGGCCTATGGCCGTTCTGTATAATCTGCTAGGCATATGGCCGTTCTGTACAATCTATTAGGCCTATGGCCGTTCCGTATAATTTGTTAGGCCTATGGCCGTTCTATATAATCTGCTAGGCCTATGGCCGTTCTGTATAATCTGCTAGGCCTGTGGCCGATCTGTATAATCTGTTAGGCTGGAAGCCGCTCTGTACAATCTGTTAATATCTGGGCCTGAGGCCAATCTGTTGGATTTGTTGGGCCTGAAGCCATTCTGCATAATATTGGGCTTAAAGCCTCTCTGTATGAAAATTGGGCCCAAGGCCATTCTGAAAATGTTTACAAGATAAGAGTAATTATTTGACCTCTGCACTTATATACGTTATAAATATTGCAATTCAAGTATAATCATTAAATTGTTCGAGTGCTATTATTCACTAAGCCTTGCTCACCTTGTGTTATGTCTTTTTCTGTAGGCAATCAACCTAAAGGTTGGTCTTAGTTCAGCTTTGGTCACCCCTTCTTGGTCAAGCCATGTGGAGAAGCTTATGCATTTTGTGGGGTTCCCTCAATGACCCCTAGTTTAGTCCTTAATCTTTTGTCTAATGTAATTAGTCGTGTATAATTTCCTTTACCGATATTTTTGTTGTATGCCCACGTATGGGGCTGGTTCTGTATATATGCCCATATATGTTATTGTGTGAATGCATATATCTGCTTCCTGTATACCTGTCTATCATATGAGGAACTGTTGAATGGCACATTGAGATCCTAGCATATAGGTGTGAGCTCGATGGATGTTAATTTATATTATTTTATGTTATTAAATGCTTCCGTTCAGGGCCCATATGTTGTATATACCGTATTATCTATTCATTTCTGAAGTGGTCATGCCCAAACTTTTAGGGGCGGGTTTGGGGCGTGACAGCTATAACCACCCCTTCTTGGTCAAGCCATGTGGAGAAGCTTATGCATTTTGTGGGGTTCCCTCAATGACCCCTAGTTTAGTCCTTAATCTTTTGTCTAATGTAATTAGTCGTGTATAATTTCCTTTACCGATATTTTTGTTGTATGCCCACGTATGGGGCTGGTTCTGTATATATGCCCATATATGTTATTGTGTGAATGCATATATCTGCTTCTTGTATACCTGTCTATCATATGTGGAACTGTTGAATGGCACATTGAGATCCTGACATAGAGGTGTGAGCTCGATGGATGTTAATTTATATTATTTTATGTTATTAAATGCTTCCGTTCAGGGCCCATATGTTGTATATATCGTATTATCTGTCCGTTTCTGATGTGGTCATGCCCAAACTTTTAGGGGCGGGTTTAGGGCGTGATAGCTTTATCCTCTATCTGTATAAGAAAGTCCATCAACTCATGTACCTCTTGAAGAAAGATTCTAAGTTTATCTGGGTAGAGCACTGCGAGCAAGCACTTCTTTAGATGAAGAAGGAACTATTGTCGCTACCGACTCTCATGGCACCTATCCTAGCCCGGGTAAGCCTATAATTTTCTCTTTTTCTTCTTCCAGTAAATCTATTGGTGTTCTCCTTGCCCAGCATGATGGACAGGGAAGAGAAAGGCTAGCTTACTATTTGAGCAAAGTGATGCAACCGACAGAGACTCGATATTGAAGGATTGAGAAGGTGTGCTTATCTTTGGTATTTGCTGCATAGAAGTTGAGGAATTATCTACTCGCTCATCCAATGCAACTAGTGACCAAGTCGAACCCTATCAAGTACATGTTAACTCAACTGGCATTGTCAAGGGAGAACCTTCATATGGCTATTAAAGCTCTCAGAGTGCAGAACTTACTTGCACTCCACAGAAGGTGATCAAAGGGAAAGCGATGACAAATCTACTAGTGTAAAACCCGATGCTGGACATCGAGGAAGTGTCAAGCGACCTGCCAAGTCTTTGTTGTAGAGGCCAAAAAATGGGAACTATACTTCGATGGATCGTCGAACTCAACTGCTCGTGTTGAGTGCTGTCGACGAGGAAGGTCATAAATCATCGAGCAAGTTCCCTTCGAGCTCCCCTTTACCACGAGTGCCGTACTTCAGTATGAACCCGCCCTTGAGGTAATTGTAGAAATAATAATACCATGGTTCCCATCGTCCTCGTAATCTTCATCGTCTTGACTTGTGATAGTTCATCATGTTCCAACTCTCGATAGTCTTCACCCAAGAAGATGAATGAGTCCCGTTCGATGAAGGGGCTCTCTGTGGCTGGGATGTCCAATCTCTCGATGACAAGCGACTCCGTGCTCCAGTGTACTAGCATGTGTACTAGAGTGGCTGAGTATTCATTCCGAAGGTGTATTTGTAATTTACCCAAAATTATTTAAAATATATATTGCAAAATATACAACGCATATTTTTTCTGCCAAACTACAAAACTGTGTTTCTAATATATATGATATTTTTGTACTAAATTATAACATAGTAAAGTAAATACCCACTTTAATATTATAAATAATGATTAAATTTAATATATATATATATATATATATAATAATTTAAAATTAAAGAGTAATTCTAATTATTATATATATACATATATGATAATTTTAATTAAATTATTTATGTTTACTTTAATAATCATAGACCTATCGTGTTATAGATAACTTAAATAAATAAATAATGATTTTATATATGTTATATTATAACACAGTAAAATAAACAATCAAATAATAGTTAAATTGAAAAAAAAAATAGTAACATAAAATTAAAAGTGATTCTAATTATTTAATTTTCTTTTTTATTCATTTGAAAAATAAAAGGTAGAAATGAAAGTCATACAAAAATTATTTAAAAAATTAAATATAAATATGTTGTGGTTAGATTAAGAAAGAAATAGATAGTTTAGTTATGTAGATAATTAATTTTTCTTTAATATCCTTTTTGATCCATAAAGTATTTTTTAGTTCATATAATTCTATTAAGTTTTGTTTATTGATAGCTCAAGGTAAATAGAAGTTTTGTAAATATTATGTTTTAAAAATAATTAGTGAATATATAGATATAATTTCGACATAAATCTATATTAATGTGGCATTAAAAAAAAAAAAAAAGAAAGAAAAAGAAAAATGCGTCACATGGGAGATTTTTTTGTTTTTTTTTTTTTATAGGTAAATGCTCAAGCATAAGTCCATTTTGTGGATTTTTAACGCACCTTTTGCCTGGGTTTTTAGAGTTCGAATCCTCTCGTTGAGGAAGGTCCTTGAGTTGCTGCGGGCAACGGCTCAGATGAGCCGTTGGTCATCCAACGGCTGATATTATAAAAAAAACAAAAAAAAAAAATTCAAAATTGTTGTGTTTTCGACTTCCCGCCCAAACAAAACAACAACACAGCTCAGAGACATATTCACTCTCACTCTCTCACTCTCTCACTTTCACTCAGCCTTACAGTCGATCGTGGTCGTCCACCGAACCTACCCTCACCGGCAAACCGGCGACCAATCCCAACGGCGACCCCACGACGACCACAGCTCCACCGCTTCAGCCTCTACGCTTCGTGAACTCCACCGCGACGACCACCATCAGTTGAGCATAGATCACGAACCAGGTTGGTCTTCAAACGTCTGAAATTAAGAAGTTAGGAGTCTGAAAAAATGTAGGGCTTTTAGAGTTGGAATTTCTGAAAAAATTTAGCGCTTTTCAGATTTGGAATTTCAAAATTAGGGCTTTGATTTGGGATTTTGAAACGTCTGAAAAAATTTAGGGCTTTTAGATTTGGAATTTCAAAATTAGGGCTTTGATTTGGGTTTCCTCTTCTTCTTCTTCTTCTTCTTTTTTCCATCTCTGTCCATATGTTAGTACTTCTGTAATTTACTGCCTTAAATTGCCTAAATACAAGCCATTAAAAAGGCATTAACATTAATATCAATACCTGTAGCTGTAGGATAAATAAATTTTAATGGCTTCTGTTAATAAATCAATTTTAACAGGTGTGTGTGCCCCATAAAAAACATTTTAATGGCTTGAATTCAACTGCAATAAAACATAATCAATGTCAGTAAGTGTAGTTATACAGAAACCAAATGTTGGCTAACACTTCTTAAAGGTAGGAATCATGGATAACATGGATAAGTTAATCATGGTTTGTTGATATTCAATAAACATATGGACTCGAAAACACAATATCAAATTATGTAGGCGACTAGAATAAAGAAAGAAGAATGGAAAAGAAAGGTTGCCTTTCAGCTTTCTTTAAAAAAATAAAATAAAAAAAAAATTCATAGACAAATGAGTAAAATCAGTGTGTAGTTGAGATTTATTTTAGGATTACTAGAACCACACAAAATAAGAATAATAACAATAATAATAATGTGTATGCTCTGTTTTTTTTTTTTTGTTTTTTGTTTTTTTGTAATTTTGTATGTTCTGTTCTTGATAAATGATCTATAGAAGTAAAGTCCATCTGTCCATGTCCAAACCTTTTATATGACCTAAGGTGATTTTCACTGAAAAAAAAGAAAGAAAAAAGAACCACATGAAATTGCATTGGGCACAATTACTTCAAACGTAATACATGTGTGTGGTCCAATCCGATTTTACATGTGTATATACTTGAACAATCAAAAGTTTCCTGAATGAAAAAATGGCCTGTTCTTGTGTGTTTGTTGATAAGCTTTTTTGAAAGTTCAAAGACATGTAGTTAGGCCAGCTCATAATCTGGCCAGGTCTGTAAGCAATTGCTTATCTTAATGTTTGGTATGTTCTTATTTGTAAAGATAGTAGTGTCACAGGAAAAGCTAGGATTGCTTGGATTGGGGGCTGAAAATTAAGCCACTAAGATGGAAATGCAATAGTACAGACAACTTGTAGAGACAAAAAATACACTACTAATTTAACAAAAATGAAGACCTTAACAACACTAACATTGCATATAAAATGATAGCATTCAAATTTGAATAAGATTAGGATCACGCTAAAAGCAGTCCCCTGGTCATCGTTAAGGTGGGAATAATGCTAAGACAGTTAAAATCCCAATGCACTTTTTACATTTTTTTCATAAAGTTTTACAGTTTTCTATACACTTTTCACACATTTTTACACATCATCAAGACTAATGACAGCTAGTCATTAGCATTTTCCTCAAGATTAAATCAACATCAGCATAAAAAAAAAAAAAAATTTTAAGATCAGAAATCTTCCGTGGTTTCTTTCTCAATATATGAAATTAACTAAAATAAGAGCCTTTATAGGATGTAGCTTGCCATTAGAGTCACTGGTGGAGTGGATTTGACCCATTGAAAGAGCCTTTCCAGAACTGGGGGTATATTCATAACAAAATTACTTTCAAATTTAACTCCAAATTCTTGGTTTAAAAGAAAATACAGAAAAAGGAACAAAGGAAACGAAAACTAACTTTTTTTTAAAGCGCCACACAAGGGATTTGGATCCTCTGCCATTCTTTTTCTGTAACGATCTTGCTATGATTTTTACCACCGAATATTATTAAAATATTATCTTTTTTATTTTAAATTATCAATCCCAAGACCAAGTCTTATTGCTTAAACTGGACGTTAATTACCACAACAAGATCATTGCAGAGAAAAATATTCTCTACCTTCTTCTTAACTCTGAACACCTTAGGATAGGTTACTGCCCAGAATTGTAGCATTGTTTTCCTGAATTCAGTGCAACTAAACACTTTGAGACCTAATCAATTTGTATGTAGAACTACAATGCTGAATAACAGATAGAATAGGTTTTTATGAGCCCACTACAATGTTGGTTTCAAAACTAAATTGGTTTCTCGAGGGCTGACTGTTTGTGTTGTATTGCCTATGTAGATTTAGAAATGGCTTCTTCTTCTAATGACAACAGCAACATAAGATTAAAACCGAGAATGTGCAATTGTGGAAGAACAGCTGCCATACATATCGTAAAAACTAATGAGAATGGAAATAAAGGGCGTTTGTTCTTTGTTTGCCCATCAAAATATGTAAGTATTGTATTGGAAATATTAAATATGTAAGTAGTCACAATTTAATTTGTTTTAATAGACTAACTAATTGTTGGTTGCATTGTAGACTGAAAATCCCAATTGCAATTACTTCAAGTTCGTGGCTGAAGATGATGAAGATGTGACGTCCACAATCCGTTCCAACACTAGAGCTTCTGATGGTGTTACAGTAGAAGACTTTAACGAGCTGAGGAGGAGGCTGTATGACGTGGAAAATGAACATGGCGCTATGGTCGAAGGCTTCGATGGGTGGAAAATATTTTGAAGGCGATGGTGTATTTGATTGTATTTGGTTTACTATTGTACTTTATGATGTAATGTTATTATGGATTTATGGATTTAATGTTATTATGGATTTATGGATGTAATGTACTTTATGATGTAATGTTAGTATCCGAAAAATTTGACTAATGTTATTATGGATTTATGATGTTTGTACTTTATGATGTTTTTATGAATGGAATTTGGGAAGTTGGGAATGATTTGAGATGGTTTTTAGATGGTTTATTGTCCTAGTGGATTTAATGGGTAGAATTCATTTACTAATGCATACCAGCAGAATTCATTTATTGTCCAAATGCATACCAGCAGAATTCATTTACCAGATATGAACCAGCAGAATTCACCAGATATGAATTCAACAGAATGCATTTGCTAATGAATTCCAACAGAATGCATTTACTAGATCAACAGAATGCATTTACTAATGAATTCCAACAGAATCCAACAGAATGCATTTGCTAATGAATTCCAACAGAATGCATACCAACAGAATGCATTTACTAGATGAACCAGCAGAATGAATTCAACAGAATGCAATTGCTAATAATGTTTTGTTCTAAGAAGGCCATGTTGTGAGCTTGAGTATAACTTCTCAGTTTCAGATGGGTAGTTGCTTTATAACTTTTCAGTGTTCAAACCAGCATACCAGAACCAGCATACAATGTTCAAAACAGAATCTGCATAACAGGGTTAAAAAAAAAACCAGAATCTACAGTGTTCAAGGGTCCTGGAACTGCAATTCAAAACTGTTAACCATTTGTTAATAACCATTTCAGAATCTGCATAACAGTGTTCAAGGGTCCTAAATGAACATCAACCAACATCAACCAAGTTAAATTAACATGTTCAATACAGCATGTTCAATACCAGTTTCCTGAATCTGTACCTTCTCAAGCAACCAACATGGACACCAATTTAAATGAACATGAACATGAACATGGACATGAACATCAACCAACCAACACATAAATTAAAAAAAAAAACATTAACAATAACAGAATCAGTACAACTTTAACAATAACCAACATCAACCAAGCTAAATGAACATTAACAATAACCAGTTCACTTGGGTTTAACATATAAATTAAAATCAACTGTAAATGAAAATCAACCAGTACAACTTTAACATCTAAATTAATTCATTGGTCCTTAAAAATTGACACATTAGTACTTTAACATCACTTTCCAGCAGCAGTTTGCTTCACAATTTTAGAGGCCATGACTTCACGTTGCAGCCCAATTTCAGCATCAGTTTCGTTCTGTTCATGGTTGTCCATAGCCTACAAAAAAAAAAGACAGAATTTTTAAGCAACTATAAATACATGATATCACAGAATTTTCAGCAACTATAAACTAAAAATACATCAAGGACGAACCTGACTACACATTGGAGTAGTTGATTCTTGAGAATATCGAAACCCAATGTCATATCCACATGAACCTTGTAGTAGTGACTGGAATGTTGGTTGAGCAGAATGTCGTTGAGCCATTGAAGTTGGCAAATAATTTGGCACCACATACATCTCCCGCAAATTGTTCGCCTACAACAATGTCATATATGCTTTCAGTTATGGTTTGAGTCACATATTATATCCACACAAAAAATACAATGTTAAAGAAAGGCTTACATGATATGTGGGATACGTCAACGGCGGAGGAATGTAATTACCACCCATGGGCAAAGATCGAGGAAGAGGATGAAGGGGAGGAAGAGGTTAAAATGGAGGAACTTGTTCACGAACATATATATCTCCTCCAACAGATAATGGAGAAGGTGCAACCGTTGAACTTGCAATAGATTGTGACGAAGCCAAGATGTTAGCACGGGATTTTTTTTTGGAGTTCGCTACCAACGCCGCTTCGAATCCACCTTTGACCCTCCTTTTGCCCTTACTAGTTGCCACATTTTTCTTCAATCCTTTTGGTTGCACAACATGATTCACATCTTCGCATTCCACTTCAAAGCTTTGGGTGCCATCATCATTACGTACTTCATTTCCAACACCAAAATGAGCACTTAACTTGCCTTCAAAATCTGCACCTAATGTAGCAAGGTGTGCAATACAAAAATCATAAGTTTCTTCAGTTTCAGCAGCTCTACTTGCTACTGCTCTAAACGCGGTCATCAATGTCTTATACCGCGAGGCTTGTTGGAATTTCACATCTACTTCAATGTCATTTTCCTTAATGTGCTGCACAGTTTCGGCTCTTGCTTGTTTGGTCCACCTCTTTAGAATGTATTGTGGAGGAACCTCTTTCATCTTCAATATGTCTCTAATGACCTTCAATGAGTGACAACACAAGATTCCTTCCCTTTCAAACTTTGTACAATTACAACCCAAAGAGCCATCCCTCTCCATCTTCACTTTCCTTGCATGTTTGTTACCAACATCAACAACTGTGTACATAGTACTAGCCTCGCCATATTCAATTGCTTCTATGTCCGATTCAATGGATTGAAAATACTCATTTTGGAATTCCTCAAAGATCTTTTTTGTGTAGACGTTACCCATTTGAATTAACATTCTTATTGTTGCTTTAACCTTTGGCAACCTTTGGCACAAAGCATAGCCCGCTTCTAACTCCTTGTATCGCTTCTCATAAAGTACCCTTTCGAAATGCATGAAGAATTCATTTAAGTTGAAATCAGAACGAATGTAATCCTTCAAAAAAGCATTAAAAGATTCACTAAGTTGTGTGGTACTCATTCCCGCAGCCCATGTCGATCTAACATAAGGCCATCCCCATTTTTCTTTCTCCGCAAAAGTCAATTTCAACCAATGGTTTTCATGCGCATCATATTTATCAAGCATTTCCGCCCACTCTAACTTCCATTGATTTGCATCTTCAATGTGAAAGAAGAATTTATTTAGTACACCCTTCACCCCCTTATCTTGGAACAAACAGTTAACATGTTTTAATGCATTTTGCATCAAATGCCAAGTACACAATCGGTGACTTGTGTCAGGCATAACGATGGGTATGGCTTTAGCCATTGCAGCATCTTGATCGGTGAACAAAGTTTTTGGTGCCTTCCTTGACATAGCCTGTAGAAAGTTTTCAAACAACCATACAAATGATTCGGCGGTCTCATCATACAACAATGCTGCACCAAATATAACTGTTTCCCTGTGATGGTTGAATCCCACAAAAGATGCGAACGGTCTATGTTCTTTGTTTAACTTGTAAGTCGTATCAAATGTGACAACATCACCAAATTGGGCATAATCCATGATCATTTGTGCGTCGGCCCAAAACATATTGGTTATTTGCTCCTCATTATCTAATTGAACAGCATAGAAGAATGAAGGATTCTGCAAAGATTTTTCTTTAAAGTATTGCAACACCTTGCCTACTTCCCCATATGCTAAACTTTGTTGTCTTTTGGTTCTCAAATAATTTTTAGAATCTAATTTCGTAAAACCAAGACATTGCCTTCCACCAGCTTCCCTACCCATGAGTTCAAAAGACTGGTCTAAACGAAGACCAGATTGTGCCGCTAAATCTAATTGAATTGCTTGGGTAGTGGAGATCTTTCTTTGTGATGGCAACATGTGGGCACACTCAGGTGATACAAGATCGTGGTTGTGTTTTTCTTTGAAATCAGTCACAACATATTTTCCATTACCCTCATGTAATTTAATATAAAGTCGAGCCTCACACCCAGTCCTAGTTTCAGCTCTAGAGTTTTTTGACAATGGGTCTCGCTTGTCAACCTTTCGAAATCCCTCCTTGTTGCAAACCAAAAGTCTATGAATAAGTTGATTAGTGAACTTGTCCTTCTTACAATAATATCTTCTTATGCTAAACCCCATTCTTCCTCCATATGTATTATAAAATTCATATGCACATTGTTCAGAATCAAATATCATTCCCAATTTTGGCTTCCAATCACAGTCATTCTCAGGTTCCATATCGATATCAAAATGCAACTGAAAACCCATATAAATAAAATCTTAAGTTAATGATAGTTGAGCTTCTTACTAAGATTGCAGGGTTGCTTAGGTTGTAGTGCTATGAAAATGAATTGAAATTGGTTTATAGATAACATTTATCTGGTTTATAGATAGGACCATATGTCATATAAGGAAAATTACTCGAATTAAGGAAATTGAATTATTCATAAGGAATTATCTGGTTTATTCATAAGGAATTATCTGGTTTATTTATCTGGTTTATTCATAAGGAATTATTCATAACGAATTAAGAAAATTTATCTGGTTTATCTGGTTTATAGATAGGACCATATGTCATATAAGGAAAATTACTGAATATGATAGAAATAGCAGTTAATAACACAAGCATTTCAGTTATTCATAACTAGAAGTCTCATGGGTCAAAAATTATTCATGAGATTCAATATATCATATCTACACACCAGTTAATAATTACATGACCCATGAGACTGCCATGTCTACAAAAGGCCCATAACATTACCCTGTTCCATCCAATTTACAGTGTGTTCTATTAATTGGCAGTCTCATGGGTCAAAAACCAGTAGTTTTAAGGTTAAAGAAATAGCAGTTTATGTAAGGTTCCAGTAATTTTCATAAACTGGCCTATCAATTTTAAGGTTCATGTTCTGAAATTGGTAGACCAGTCTATCAATTTTAAGGTTCATGGTCTATCAATACGAGTTTATGTAAGGTTCCAGTAATTTTCATAAACTGGTCTATCATAACCTTAGAAATAGCAGTTTACATAAACTGGTCTATCAATTTTAAGCTCTTTATACAGTGTGTTATATTAACTGGCAGTCTCATGAGCAACCAGTAATTTACAGTGGGTTAACCAAATAGCAGAACCTTAGAGAAAAGTTAAAGAAATCATAAAGAGGTAAAACACACCAATTAATGAAAACTCGCATTCGATTTCTTACCTTACTGTTGACTGTAATTTGTAAAGAGCTTCAGTCGAAAGCTTTGGCTGCAAAAGAGTACTCTGTAGAGGCTGGAGTGGTGGAGTTCGCCGTCGGTGAGGATGGAGTTCGCCGTCGATGAGGATGGGTTCACCGGTGAGGATGAGGATGGGTTCGACGGAGGCTGTGTTGCTGCGTGAGAGTGAGAGTGGTGTGTGAGAGTTGATCCGAATCCCTCATCTGAGCTGTGTTGTTGTTTGTTTGGGCGGGAAGTCGAAAACACAACATTTTTGATTTTTGATTTTTTATTTTTTATAATATCAGTCGTTGGATGACCAACAGCTCATCTGAGCCGTTGCCCGCAGCAACTCAAGGACCTTCCTCAAGGAGAGGATCCGAACTCGGGTTTTTAAGGACAGTCCCTCCACCTCCTACATAATCAGACAGCAAATACATTTTCTTTCGCTGTCTCTCTCACCGACTCTTCAGATCTTTGATCTTCCTTCTTCCTTCTTCACAAATCTTCACACACAAATCTCATCATTCCCAAATACAGCCCTCTCTCTCTCTCTCTCTGACACACACACACACACACATCATGGCCTCCTCTACCCTATTCTCACCACTTACCTTCTAAGGCCGAAATGGGGAAGGAAGCTGAGACTATTGTCAATGGTGGATCAGTGCAACTTAGCAACTCTACGCAAGGGTTTAAGCTAGTGGGATTCTCAAACAAACCGGTTCGTTGTCAAGAGGTTCCACCACGTCGAGTTTTGGTGCACCGACATGACCAACGTGGCTCGTCGGTTCTCATGGGGTTTGGGCATGCCGATTGTCGCTAAGTCTGACCTCCCCACCGAAAACCCATCTCTGGTGATCAACCTAAGCACTGGTCTGTCCCTGTTTCTGGGTAGACCCCCTTTGTATCTCTCTCTAGCTTGCTCACCTTTTCTCTCAAAATGTATGTGAATTTTGGCTCTGTTTGTGTTCTTTTCTTTTTTTTTTTCTTTTTTTTTTTTCATTCTGAGAGTCACATGGAACGTTGATCATCATCATCTATTTGTACGAAATGTGATAAATAATTTGGGCAGACAGATTCAATTTGGACAGATAAAAAAATAAATAAATAAATACTATGACAGAGTCAAAAATACTAGGACAGCTAATTTCAATTTGGATAACTATGCAAAATTAATAGGACAAATAGATTCAATTTGGACGTATAAGAAAAAACTAGGACATACATTAAAAGAATTTGAACGGATAGATTAAAAATATTAAAACAATTTGGATAGATTGATTAAAAATATTAGAATGATTATAACAAATAGATTAAAAGTATTTCAAAAATTGAAGGTGAAAATATAATTTGTTTAGATAGGTGTAAAAATGATTTGGATAGATAGGTTAAAAAATTGAACAAATATGTTAAAAAATTGAAGAGATAGATAAAATTATTTTAGGGAGATGGTATTTATGGAACTAAATCTTTTAAACTCTTAGCACATGAATTTTTCATCAACAAATGTCTTTATATCCCCAATAGAAGCACCATTGTCCTTAATGACTTGTACCGGTGAGAATATGAATTTATAGAAGATTTTTCCTAAATACTACTTTTAATAATATATTTGTAAGTGTAGTTGCAGTTTTTCTTTTGTTTTTCTAGTATTTTATATATATATATATATATAACTGCTTGTTTTTAGTTTTTAGAATTCACTTTTTTTTTTTTAAAATTACTCTTGTTTTTTATATTTTTTTTGTTTTTACTGAATTTTTTATAGTTTAAAAAAAATTTTATTTTTATTTTTAAACACATCTAACATAAACACACTTAAAAAGTATAATTTTTGTAAAAAAAATCTTTAAAAAATTCACAAAATGCCAAAAATACAAAAAAATACGAACATTCAGTATATTTTTCATATTTTTGTGTATTTATTAATTTTTTAAAATATTTTTTCACAAATATTTTATTTTTTTAGATACATTGACTAATTGGTTCGTAAGTAAACTTTCGGAATTAAATAAATCAACATTCCTCTGTATGAGATTTGTGGGTAAATTTTCCCTAATAAATTTTGTAACATTTTATTTATTTACATGTATTTTGATAAGTCTAGAAATTCAAAAATCAAAACATGAATTTTTACTTTTTTTTTTATTTTTTCGACACACCTAATCTAGATACACTTAAAAAGTATATTATTTATGATTTTTTTATATTTATTTACATGTATTTTGATAAGTCTAGCAAACAAAAATAAAAACATGATTTTTTATTTAATTTTTTTTTATTTTTTAGATACACTTAAAAGTATAATATTTGTGGAAAAAAATTAAAAAAATTACCAAATATAAAAAATTAGTACATTTTTGTATTTCATTGTATTCAATAAATATTTTAAAGATTTTCGTATAAATTTTTTACTTTGTAAGGATATTAAGATTAAGTGGATCTAAAAAATAAAAAATTTCGAATTAAAAATTCAGAGAACCGTTTTTGAACTCCAAACTAAACAGGTATTATTGCGACAATTAAAAGAAAAAAAAAAACCCTCAACATTTGACTAAAAAAGTATGAAATTAAATTATTTTCTTCTATAATTATAAGGTGAATATGATATATACTCTTTAAAGAGTGTGTACCATAGTCTTTCATATACTGACATTCTCTCAAAATTTTCAAAATGACATTGAACTCCCTAGTCAATGGAAATCTTTTTCTTTTCTTTTCTTTTTTTTTTTTTCAATTCCAAAAATACTTTTTCTTACACTCATATCATGTAACCCCGAAATCAGGGTTGGTAAGGTACATCACCCTACTGTAAGGCCCTGTGGGAGTGTGTCTTGAGCCTTTTTTAATAATCTGAATTATTTATATTGTAATCAATGTATAGAATTGGGGGCTGGTAAGGCATAACACTCATGTTGTGAGGTCTTGTGGGAATGTGTCCTAACTTTTTTTCGATAATGTGAACCGTTTATATTATAGGGTTTGTCCAACATATTATTTATGAAAAAATTCAGGTTAATCAAACATACGTAACCTTATGATCAGCGCTAATTATTTTTTAAAAAATTATCAAAATTGTACCGACCGCTTATTTGTATAAAACAAATGTTGTCTTGTTATGGGATATATATCCATCTGATTTATATATATATATATATATATATGTATGATCTACTTGACAAACCTTATAATATGAACGATTAAGATTATGATAATAGACTCGAGACACACCCCAACAGACTTCACAACAGGCATACTGTGACATAAGGCACAACACCTACCTTAAGTCCTCCACTCTTCATTACACATTTTACAAATTATTTTTAGATGAGTTTTCGTTTAGTTACTAAATTGTTTTTCATATTTTAGATTCTTTTAAAACTTTTTAAATACATCAAAATTTTATACATTTAAAAAAAAAAATTAACTAAAGTGAAAAATCTAGAAATCCCCTAGATGTTGATTTGTGATTATGTATCAATTTTAAGCAGTAAATAACAATAACAATCACAATCAAACAATCAAGACAAATCGACACAATGATTTTACGTGAAAAAAATCACAATTGGACACCTCCAATTGT